>PVIU01005769.1:0-53770 GCA_004026605.1 Ondatra zibethicus
ATTCAGAGAGTCTGGTTTGATCATATGCTCATTCAGTCCCAGTCCAGGTGGATTGGTGTGCTCCCATTAGTTCAGGCATTAGTTTAAGTCAGAATTAACTAATTAGTTTAAGTCAGAATTAGTTTAAGTCAGAATTGACTCCAGATGGAAAGTGAGTCAAATGTGGGCTCCCACAATCATCCCATTCTCCAACACTAGGAATGGGAACACACTGTCTAGGCAGAACAAGGGAAGAGGAGAGCTAATTGAGGACCCTCATCACACCTTCCTCACCTCCAAATTAAATCCCCTAGTTTCATTCTCAGAGATGCAACAGACTATTAGTTGTACCTTTACACCTACCACCACTGTGCCCACAATCATGTGAATTCCACAATCTGTCTCTTCCTAACATCCCTCCCCACACTCAGTTGCTCTGTCCCAGTCAACAACTCTGGGGGAATTATATCTGTGCCCCTAAATCCAATATTTCAGTCTCATTCTCAGCTGTAAGGGCAACCCCCATGGCAGCCTCTCCTTTCCCCCTACTCTCATATCCAGTTGGTCCCACTAATCTTCCTCTGCTAATGTTCTTCACCCTACTCATTTTGTCTTCCCAGACCTGAACCCCAGCAGGCATCACCTGATATACCAAGGGCTATTCCTCCCAGGGCAGCAAAAGTACTGAAAGTGAACCCACACTTCTACTTCTCCTGAAGTCCTGCATTCTCCTCTCCAGCTCTACAGAAGGAAAGCTCTTGTATTCTCCCTTTCTAATGTGACCTCATCACAAAGACCTTCTCCGTCATTTCACTCTCCCCAACTCATCCCAGTATCCCAGCCTCCAATGTCATTAGGCATTGCCTGTGAACACACCAGCTGAGCAGGTCAGTAAAACAGGAAGCATACAGCCATCACACTTTCTGAAAATCCAGAGCAGAAGTAGAAATCAAAGAATGAAACACCCAGCCAACAGTGACAAATCCATAAATCATCACCTGGAATTATAAGATTGTAAGAGCCAGCAAAAGCAGGGGCAGGCTTTGCTCTCATTGTTAAGAGTTCCACAAGTATACCAAGCTATACAGCTATCACAAATATGCAGGAGTCCAAGGTCAGTCTTTGCAGGCTCCCTGGTTATTAGTTTAGAATCTACAAGTTCCTATGAGCCAGGTTAGTTATTTCTATGGGTTTTGTTATGATGTCCTTGACTGCTTGGGCTCCTCCAATCTTTCTTCCATCTTTTCAGCATTATTCCCTAAGTTTGGTCTAGCTTTGACTGCGGGTCTATTCATTCATTTCCACCAGTTTCTAGATGAAGCATCTCTGATAACAATTGGAGTAGTCACCAGTTTGATCACAGGAGATGGCCAGTTCAGGCTAGTATCCACAATTGCAAGAAGTCTTAGCTGTGGTCATCCTTGTAGATTTATGGGAGTTGTCCTTGCACCAAGTTTCTAATCAACTCCAAATGCCCTACTTTTGAGTCATCTCTTTCAATACTCTTCCCCTCTTTCTATGTCACCAAGTTCCCATCCCCACCCACCCCCAGTCTACCCAGGATATCTCTGTTACTTCTCCTTCCCAGGAAGATCATACCTCAAAAACCTGTACTCCACATAAAATAAAAGAAATGGACAATTTTTTGATAGATACCATAAAGCAAAATTAAACCAATATCAGATTTGCAATTTATATAGACATACAAACATTAAGGAAGCAAACAGTCATTAAAAGTCTCCAACCAAGAAAAGCCCAGGGCTGAATAGTTTCAGCACAGAACTCTACCAAACTTTCAAAGAAAAGCTAATACCAATACTTCTCAAATTATTTCATGAAATAGAAATAGAAGGAACATTGCCAGATTTGGTTTATCATTAGAAGCTAAAAAGCTTTTGATAAAATCCAACACCCTTTCATTGTAAAGGTCTTGGAGAGTTCAGGAATACAAAGAACATACCTAAATATAATAAAAGTAATATACAACACACCAACATCTATTTAAATGGAGAGAAACTCAAAGCAATTCCAATAAAACTAGAAACAAGACAAGGGTGTCCACTTTCTTTATCTATTTTATATAATGTTTGATGTTCTAGCTAGAGCAATAAGACAACAAAGGGAGATCAAGTGGATATGAATTGGAAAAGAAGTCAAAGTGTGCCTAATTGCAGATGACATGATAGTTTACATAAGTGACTCCAAAAATTCTATCAGAAAACTCCTATAGCTGATAAACTCCTTTAGAAAAGTGGCTGAATAAAAGAGTAGCTAAAAAATGTTATTAGCCTTCATATTCAAACAGTACAAGTGCTAAGAAAGAAATCATAGCACAGTGGCATTTCACTTATATTTTAATAAAAAATGTATGACTGAAGACCAGAAAAGCAAAGCAGCCACACTGGCCAGCCTTATAGATCAGGTAGTGATAACATACACCTTTAATTCCAGTAGCCACACTAGTTTGCTATAGAAACAGAGCAGTGCATACCTTTAATGCCAGTGGTGCATGCCTTAAGAAGAAACAGCTCTCTCACACACAGTCTCATTCTGAGATTCCTGAAAGCAGGATCACCATTTCAGACTGAAATTGGGGTAAGAGGCAGTGGCTGGCTGTTTTGCTTTACAGGTCTTCACGTTGAACCTCAATTTCTCTCTCTGGGTTTTTATTAATTGTGAATCATTTAGTGCCCAACATGGGGCTCAAACCCATGATTATGATATTAAGAATCTCATGCTCTACCTACTGAGTTTCTGAAAGGAAAATTCTCACCTCATTAGATGCTAGAAAACCCTTTGACAAAATCCATCACCCATTTATAGTAAAGGTCTAAGAATAAATCAGGAAAATAGAACTCTTCAAATATAGTGACAAACAATATAAAATATCTTAGGGTAGCTATAACCTAGCATGTGAAAGACATATATGACAAAAAGGTCAAGTCTTTGAAGAAAGAAATTGGAGAAAATATCAGAACATGTTTTGATTTTTAAAAGCTGAAAATATTCTTTGTGTAAAATTTTGATAATTGATGAACATAAAGATTATTTCTATTTGCTGGGTATTGTGAGTATTCAGTAAAGATCATGGGTGAAAAATTATCTCTAGAGTAGGATATGGAATCTCTTAGTAATATATCCAAGGACAGTATAGCTAGATCATATGGTAGATCTATTTCTCAGCTTTTAAATAACATTCCGTATTGATTTCCATTGTGACTGCAGAAGTTTGCCTTTCAATCAAAAGTGAGTAGATGTTCTCTTTCCCAACTTCCATTACATCATTTGTCAATATTTGTTTCTTTGACTAACAAACATGACATAGTGTTCTCATTGCTCTTCAAGAATCTCCAGAATGTGATGATGGTATCCTATTTCCAAAGACAAAGCATTCTTGGATCATAGAAGTATGGCAAGCTCCATGGACCTGGAAGCTTAATTCATCATGGCTCATTTTCATAATACTAGAAATTGCTAATCAAACTGCTAGAGGAGAAAAGTAATCATGAGTCATATTCAAGTATTAAAAATGTGAGCCACAATAATGATTTCACTGGAAAGATATGCTCACTGTTATAATATTGGTACAAACATGGAATAATATTCTAACTGCAATTAGGCTCTTCTGCAAAACATGAAAGCTAAACACAGTCAAATTTTTTGCTAAAAAGTTTCAGCTAGACACTTCATAAGTCAAAGCAGATGGCCTACTTTTATTATGCTGCTATATGGATATAGTATTAAACAGATTCTTAATGATTTATTGTTATACCAATGCATTAAGACATCTTTCAAGTTTCATAAAAGAAGATTCTAAATATGCAGCAGATTATTAACACACACACACACACATACATACACACACACAAACACATACCTCCCCTCTGTGCAGATAATGAAACTACAGAAATCTTAGACCTCAAGGTAAAATATATACAGCCCTCACATTCTCAAATCTTGTAGGACCATTGAGGAACATGGGGCATAAAAAGTTTAAGAGCAAGAAATAATCATTAATTACAAGTAAAGAGTATCTCCTAGACACAGAAGGACAGCTACATATGTAAACTCACATTGTATTTTGGACAACTTATATAAAAAGTTTGTAAGGCCAATCCATACCAAATCCCAGCATGAAGAAAAAAGTTAGGCACACATTACCATGGAGTAACTGAGAATGTTATTTTTTATAAGAAGGAGAAATATATTTCTCTAAAAGTATTGTCAATTGTAAGTCAATGAAATGTCAGAGGAACACCATTTAACAAATAATTTTTATGAAAAACAAATTGGTTATGACCCATTTTTAAAATATGGACAAAACTGAGTTAGTTTAGAAAATGGGTGAAACTTCTCAGAGGTGAGATATTATAAAACTCTGTGTAAACCTTTGAAAGGACATTATATATATATATATATATATATATATATATATATATATATATATGAGAGAAACCAATCAACCAATCAAACAAACAAACAAATACAATATCATAAGCTGTGTGTCTTGCCAGCAATCAAGAGGATGATAATCAAAACTCAGATGTTCAATGAAAATCTGAGAGAATAGTTAGACATAGGCTCAAAGAAACCAAAGTTTTGGGTGTAATTCATAGCTATACAACTAACATAGCATGCACTATGATCAGAGTTTATCCCCCAAAATATCAAAAACAGAGCATAACAGCCAAATAAATAAAAACAAAAAAATCCAATATATACAATGATTTAATATATTAGCCCAATATATACTATATACTATGATTAAATTAAGATATAGCTGATTAAAAAATAACTCAAGAAACTCATCAAAGAAACACTGTAACCATGGGAAGTAAGGTAACTTGAAAAGTTAATAAAATTGTGTATGTAACTATATGGAAGAAGCACAAACAGAACTGTCCCAAAGAAATCACACAGAGGCCTATATTAGCTATAAACTGATTGGCCTATTAGCTCAGGCTTCTTATTAACTCTTATAACTTATATTAGCCCATTATTCTTGTCTATGTTAGCCACGTGGCTTGGTAACTTATTAAGCCAGGCAGTCATATCTTACTACTTCTGTGGCTGGGTCACACTGCAGAATAAACTTTCCTCTTCCCAGAGTTCTACTGTTCTTGTAGACCTACCTCTACTTCCTGCCTGGTTGTCCCACCTATACTTCCTGCCTGGCTACTGGCCAATCAATGTTTTATTAAAATATAATTGACAGAATCCAGACCATTGTCCCACACCACTTCCACCTCTTTAAAAAAAAAAAAGCAAGAACTCTGAATCTAATACCTTTTATCTTTTATTTAGCTTTACTTCTGACCATTAACTACAACATGTAACCAACATTCTAAACAAAGGAAAATATCCATAGTCCATTTTGGGGGAATGTGTAGTTTTCCAGGCTACTTCCTGCTGGTTGGTGGTGCTGATAATCTTATTGGGAACTAAAGAAAATTTAGAATTATGATCAAGTCCTGACTAAAGTATCCTGTGAGGCTTGATCATCTCAGGCAGCAGTCTTGAATCTGTTCTGGATGTAGAACTCTGACATCTGGGCCATCTGTTCGTACTGGAGATTTCTCAGGTTGAATTACTTGATCAAACCTGATTTTTCTTAACTCAGAATGAATCCACAGCCTCTCATTTCCTGTGGAAATAAAAGCAAAACCTCTTCTCCAAAGTACCACCTTTTGACTTAATTTTGAAGTCAAGGTAATTTCAAAATACATATCTTGGATTAATTCAGCAGCATTTATAAGCAATACCTTTTAGCAGCAGTTGTTCCTTCATTAACATTCAAACAATTCAAAGAGAATATAATAACATACAGTATCCAGATTCTTTGTGTGTTTTCCATCTTTATATGGCTTTATTTTAAACTTTATTTCTTTTATTTTTATTTTTAATTTTTGCCTTTTTGAGAAAGTGCTCCTGAAAGGTTGCCATAAACACCCTCAAAAAATTACTTCATCCAACTGCTGACTGAGATGAACCAAGCACACAGGATGACAATGAAAGATCTGATTAACAGTGCTCCCAGTCAGCAGGAAGAAGTATGAACAGAATGTACCCATATTCCCAAATATTGTCTATAAATATTTATTTACATTTAAAGGGGGAAATGATATAGATAAGAATAATTTGCATTGGTATGGATCTTGGTTTAATGATACAAATTTAGGGTCAATTTTGTATTGTATATGTATATTTCTGCTCTTGATTAAGGTATAGTGATTGTGTAGTTCATTTAAAAAATGTAATGGATAATTTAAAAATATAGGTTAATAGATAATCATCTATAATAGTCAAGTTTGTAGTCATGTTGTTTAGATTTTCTAGATGTATAGAGATATATTTCAGTTAGATAGGTAGTCTTCAAATCTTTCAGAGATCTTCAAAATATGGCATTTAAATATTTTAATAACTAAGGACTTTTCATGACAATAAAATGCATCTTCTCCTGGCAGCATAGTCTACTTCAAGAGGAAGATGGGCATCAAAGAGTTTCCTTATGTAATTGGTTGGAACTAGATATTCAGGACCCACAGAGAAATGACTGCTAAACTTGCCTAAAGGTGAGACAATCCTTCGGTGTTCCTGCTTCATGAAGGAGTCTGTGAGATATTCTGCAGGATACAGAAGAAAGTGACTGGTAAACTGCCAATAAAGGTGAAACTGTCTTTGAAATTTCCTGTTTCATGGAAAAGTATTCTGGACACTATGGGCCTGTAGGCTGGTACAGAAGAACTTTGGGTAACTTCCCAGGCAGTGAGATGTCTCTGTCAATTCTAGAGCTTTGGAAGTTGTTTATAATGCACTTCCTGGTTACTTAGGTAATGTTATAATATATATAACTATATATTTACCAAAATTGGTAGAAATGCAAGACAGCATTAATACATCTAATTTAAACTGTATAGTATGATTATTAATAATGATGTTCCAATTTAAGTTTACCAGTAGTGACAAAGGCATTTCTATGATGTAGGCCATTTATAGCCGGGAGGCTATAAACAGTTTTCATAACTTTTTGGAAGCATGAATTAGATATGAGATCTGTACTTTCTATTCAGTTTTTTCATGAATCTAGAACAGATCTCAAGAATAAATTCCTCCTAAGGAAGAGACAGAGAGAGGAAGAAGTAGAAGGGAGGGATGAAGGAAAGAGAAAGAAGCTGTGAGACTAGAGGCAACAGCAAAAGAGAGATCAGAACTAGAGGAGGAAGAATAGAATCACTAGAAAGTTAGTAAATTTATATTTTATATCCAATTACATGAACAAATTTTTCAGTAGAAATGATGTGGGTATAGACAGCCGAAACACAAACACTTTAGAATGAATTTGAAGGCAATAGCTATTCTGTCTTTGAAAATTAATACAAAAAACATAAAAATGATATTACCAAGAATGAAAAATAGAAAATATTGCAAAGAGTGATAAAGATAGTATAAATAATTATATGCTACCTATTTCAAAACACAACTCACACACAGAAAAAAGAATGATGCCAACTATTGAAACTGACAAAATAAGAAATAGAGAAAAAGCAAGAAACCATTTCACTAAGGCAATATAATTATCAACTTTACATTTATTATTTATTTAATGTATATTTGTGTTTTATCTGTATTTACGTCTGTGAGCCATGTATGAACAGTACCTATAGAGGCTGAAGAGGGCTTTGGATTTCCTAGGAGTGGAGTAAGTAATGGTTGTGAGCCACTATGTAAGTGTTACCTTGAACAGAGATTTTTGGAAAGAACAGTCAGTATTCTTAAACACTAAGCCTTGTCTTCAGCCTTGATTTATTTATTTTTAAAAATTTTTCAATATTCAAAACTTCCAGTGATTAATAATATCAGTAGTGAAAACTTAGCTATCATGTACCTTATCTACGGAAGACACAATAATGAAATAAGTATATCCCAAATAATTCATGATTCTATAATTTCACCATACCAAGACCAGGCAAGATTATTTTAGTCAAGAAGAAAGACACAGACCGTGTACTCTAACCAAAAGGCATAACGATTAAAATAATACCAATGGCTCTAATTCATAAAATGATAATATCCCCCAAGTGCCCATTACTACATCAATGTAATATTGGTCTATAACAATTAATGTTAAAAGATCTGTTAAGCCAATTATTACATTGCAATGTACTTTAATATGGAGTTAAAATCCAAATACTTTACC
The DNA here is from genome assembly GCA_004026605.1 of Ondatra zibethicus. Classification (NCBI taxonomy): domain Eukaryota; kingdom Metazoa; phylum Chordata; class Mammalia; order Rodentia; family Cricetidae; genus Ondatra; species Ondatra zibethicus. Next base: position 8,177 of record PVIU01005769.1, read on the forward strand.
AGAACAGCAATCAAGAGTTATGGAACTGATAGTTGGGAACAAGCAAGAATATCCAAATCATATGGTTTATTAAACCAATTAAAACATGTGGCACATAACAAAGAGAAACACAGGGGATAAATTATTCCACTGGGATATGTAGGAAATTTGAACTGTATTTTAGTATGGTAAATATTTATATTTTATCTCTCACTCCTCTAGACAAATAGCTTCTGTGGAGAGTATAGTTACAAATGTTAGTATTATGGTTTGAAGTAACACAAAGATAAAAGATGCACTGAGCACATTTTCTCTACTAGAAAGTTAAGAAAAATTGCACCTAAAAGAGCCTGTATTTAACAAATTAACCTTTGATCCATGTCAGTTTGATTTATATTCATGAACTGTACACACACTGGGCCAGAAAGATAGCACCACAGAGGCCATCTTATAACCTCATGCATAATGAGTGTCTCAGGTCAAAATGTCAAGTTTACTAATTGATCTATTCATTCACCAAAAAACAGATCATGATCTCAGCAAGATTTGTTATAGTTATTGACAAAGAAATCATATATGGAAAGAAAAACAGAAATTAGTCAATACTAATTTTAAAAAAATCAACAGAAATTTATTCTAATTCACTTAATGACAGAATATCCTAGAAATACCTTGCCAAAGTATGTTCAATATAATTTCTAACCAAGTATCACCAACTTAGAAGGAAAGAATATTTGTTCAATAAATTGTAATGTATTAACCATAGTTTTAAAAAATAGAGGAAAAAATTGAACTTAATCTTTCATGTATGTATAGCAAGAATAAAAGATCAATTTCTACAGAAATAACCATAAAAATTTAATATAGAGCTTCTAAAATCGATCATCTTTAGAAATTTAAATTATTAAATGTATTTATGAAGAATAAATAAATATAGATAAAAATTAAAACATATTTTTCCACAAAATTAAAAATTTATTTTAAATACTTTCAAGAAAATGTAGTAGACTTATGAAGATGACATATCTCCTCAGTATTCATAGCTCATATATATAAATACATACATGTAAAGGAACTGTTTATCTCCATGAATGAAAGACAATAAAGTTTCAAAATAATGTTTAAAAAGACCTAATAGAGAGTTCAGGATAGAAGTAAATATCTGAGAATTCAACTTTAGAAGGAACCTAACACTATCTGAGTACACTGAGAGATCATTTTCACACATTGCAATGATCAAGCACAAGACTTACAATCCCAAAGATTCCTGAGCAAGGAAAGAAACTAGCATTCTCATCTTCTCAAATGACTGAATCTTGTGTCCAGTTGTCATAAAAATAGCCAGTACAATTTTCTTTACATTTTACATGTTCCATGTGATCTACCTAAAATCTTATCACTTATGATTTTATTTAATAATATATGAATTAACGCTGGTCTTAATCTGAACAAGCAAAGACCTTACAACACTTATAATTGTTTCTTTGCCCAATACCTCAAAAAGTGCCTGGGAGACAATATCATCACTTTTAGGTGGAACTGGGAAGCATAAGTAGATTAAATGGTTTGTATGTGCACACATCACACAAGGAGAAAGTTACAAGAATCTCAGAATGTATTGCCTCACCCTGTGATTCACTGGCAAATTACTTACCACATCTCTGTCACTGCTTTTATTTTCAAAATACTCAAGTCAGTGGAAGCATTATATATTTAGCACAAGAAATAAACTGAAACATAAATAAACTGATAGCATAAATAAAACCATGCATAGTTTTCATCAGTAAAACGAATAAACCATGCCTGCTCTAATTAAGAAAAAATGTAAAGTAAATCACAAATTAAAAAATTAAAAAAGAACAATTTTCACAGTCAAATCTTTACTTTTAAATTTTTGTTTTGGCCTCATTTTTAGTACTCTATAATAAATATTTATTTGGTTAGCAGACTCAAAATGGATGTGGGGAGGGGGATTAACCAAATTCATTTAAGCACAAAGATTCTATCTTAGAAGGACGACGTCTCTAAAGTGTAGACGACATACAATGTGGCATTACAGATCAAATGTGACGTCAGGTATACCTCAAAAATACTAGGTTGCTCTTTTAGTTTTTAAGGTCAGGAATATGTGAGATATTTGCCTGGGGAAAGACAACCAATTTCAAATCAAAATCACAAGACACAATTAGTATTTGCTTTGCATTTACACACTATTAAGTAAGTATTAATATAGTAGTCTTTTTCATTCTAGACAAATGGTTTACAATAGGCATGAGCACATGAAGCTGAAATTTTGGACTGTTATTTTTCTGTCTTATAAATGCTAGGCTTATAGACATATGACACCATTCTAGGCTAGTATTTTAAACACCATCATACCATGAAATTGATTTTCTTTTTTAGTTATAATTTTTTGCCTGGTTTGTTTCCTGAAACTTCCTTAAATAAATTGACATGATATCTTTCTGAGCTAGTGTGTATAAAATTGAAGAGTTTTGTTTTTCTTTGCCTTGTACTTTCAATATATGCCACAGAATAGGCTTCAGTTCAATTGTGAATTGCCAGGGAAAAGAGAGATAACATCATATAACATACTAGGAAACTGTAGTGCTCGAGAGATAAAAGAAAATTGGTAAGAATTTGGCTGATCAAGTAGACATAAAGCTTAAAAGCTAAGAAATAACTAAGAATTGTATTCATACTAAATGCATTTTGTTTACTGGTGAAAAATTGGACTGCCCTAGATCGATCTATCATTAATTTAAGAAAGAGACATTTGAATGCCAAGAAGGAATTGATTTAAATATAAATAAATCATAACTACAAAATCTAATTTTGAGATACATTTTATTTTACAAACCACTTAAAGTTTTGGAGAGATGGTTTAGTGGTTAAGCGGACTGGCTGCTCTTCCAGAGGAACTGTGTTCAATTCCCAGTACCCACATGGCAGCCCAAAATAACCTGTAACTATGGTTCTAGGGATTCTGGCACTCTAACACAGACATACATGCAGGCAAAACACCAGTGCACATAAAAATAAACAAATCCTTAAAAATAAATAACATGTTAATTAAAATTAGAATAAAAGAATTCATGGGTTGTGTCAATAACATGTAAGGAAAGATAAGGCTCAAATGATAAAGGAGAATTCAAAAATAAAAAGAATGAGAATCAGGCAGAAATATATTGACTAATATGGTATGGAAAAGCAAGGAAGATTTCACACTGAAACAAGGAGAAACTACTGAGTGTTCTTGTTTACAAATCAGAACCACAAAGAGAAACATAAGTATTGGAAAGACTCAAAGTTGTTGATGCTGAAGATAAAAACTAATAGAACACAAAGACAAAGTCAAACTAAAATGCAAAAGTTATTCTGAGCTTAAAAATATGACAAGGAACTACATTTGAAATAATTGCCCAGGTACAGTCTGGTTGAAAATTTCACTGGCACAGAAAAGTATCTGTAATCGATTTTTGTTTATTAGAGCCATAAAGGACCCTGTTCATAAAATTTTGTCAACTTTTAAAAGAAGTAAACAGTAATACCCTCATGAGAAAATAGAGATTTTTTAGGGTGGCAATTTTATAAAATGAAGACATGATTGTTTCAAGGTGTGATTGAGATGAAGATTTTATGGTAGCTATGAGGGATGGTACAGTCAGAGACCTTGCAAAAGTCCACAGCAGGAAGAGATAGTAGTAGACTAAACATGACCAGTAGACTGAAACCAGCAATGAGAGAAGAGACAACTGGGGAGAGCAAGAGAGGAAGAAAACAAAGAGGATAGAATGAGAGAGACCAGAAAGAAAAAGAGGGAACAAGGGAACTAACAGAGCACATTGCCAAATGGCAGGGTTCTATAGAAATGAAACTGGGGGAAGGGAAGACCGTGAGTTGGAGAAGGTTAGGGTACAGTTGAAGTGAGAAGAACTGAGAGGAGCCAGGTGGTAGCAAGGACTCTGTAACAGGTACTTGATATTCTGAGAGAGCCTGAAGGCAAGAGTATGTTTGGTATACAAATCGGCACCAGTGTTAGCCATTTGTTCCCAGTTTTGGACCTGACAGCATGCACCCTGAAAACCTCGGGGAGTAAATTGAAGTATTTCATGACTAGTGATAAAAATTTTAAGATGACTGATACAAAACTAATATTATAAAATAATCCACTTTAACTTTTAACAGAAATAGCTAAATGTCATAATACTATCAAAAACTCCACAGAAAATATTGTATCATCACTAAAATACCAAAAACTATTTAATATTATAAGACTAACCATTCATAATTTTACTGTGATGACTACAGAGTATTGTTTATGACATTAATATAATATTTTAAAGTTATAGAAATCATATGAATGAAATAGTTATTAGTAGAGAGTGAATGAAAAAATGAAAAGGAGGACCTGACTGCTCTTAGCTATGGTGGAGGAGAAGGGTTATTGTAGATCTGAGGGAGAGCATAGTCGGAGACATCAGGAAGGGTCCAGAGTGGACATGGCCAGACTGAGCCAGGTCCTGTGAAGAGAGAAGGGGAGGGAGAGTTAGAGTAATCACTTACAGAAAAATATACCCAGAGAAAAATAATTATGTAGAAAAGTAATAGCTTTAACAACACTTGTAAATGTTTAAATAACATTAAAATAATCTAAACACACATTCTAAAATACATTGATTCCCCTCCACAATCTGAAGATTATTAGATTTCGAATAAACCGTAGAATTTAAACCCCCACAACCTAATACATTACATATTGTCTAGATTTAGCCACTATGAATTGATTTATTTTCATACTTATAGTAATAGAATTTCCAACAGAGAGAATGCATGTGTTGGTATATGTGTGAATTACATGTGTTCTAGTAAATGTATATAACAAAATGTATATGCAGAAAAGGATTTGTATTGAAAAGATAGCAATCAAGAAAGTATTTTCAATAGGTGACAGAGATAAATATGATAGGAGAATACTGACAGTCGGGAGATATTCTCAAAATGCCTAATGCATGATGCCAAGCTTTAGGAATGTATGGTCTACAATCAGTGAGTATTGAGCAGGATCACAAATCAAAACAGCAAGTGCATTGAGCCTGCAGCAGATGGCAAACAAGCTAATTTTCCAGTATGTGCATGAAATAGTAAGTCAGTGGACTCAGCCACCTTTCCATCATTTTTTTAAGGAAAAGTTAAGGATATGTGTAAAAATAAAAGATATTTGTTTGAATATTTCCTTCAAATGTTATGAGAGTTTGATATTTTCAGTTTCGACCCCGTGGAGCTTTCCACTTCCCTTTGCTATATACCTCCATTACTCTTCCTACTCTCGTGTGTAAAACATAGTATCTGCTAAGTGATAAAAGTTCACAATTTTTATTAATACTTCAGGGAGATATAAAAAAATGTGTTGCTCTACCATACATGAAAGATGTAAAATGGAGGGAAAGAAAAAAGGGAAAATAAAGGGAGTCAGGCAGGCAAGAAAGTCTATTGTATGGTTATATTTTGGCTGAAAAACTATTGTCATTACTATGGTTGGAGACAATGCTAACTTTAGCTTGAATGAGCAATTCACTTTCAATAGATTCAGTGATTTCACAATCTGAGTCCCATTGCAGCCTTAACATTTTAAAATCTAAAATGCCAAGAATACCATTAAATGAATTGACTTTCATCTTTACTTAAAATTATATGAATAACCTCAGAAAATTGACAAGCAAATGGGGTTAGAGTTCTTCCTAAAAGAAAGAGCTGAAGGAGAATATTAAAGTCACTATAGCAGAGAACAGAGAGTGTCTTTTGCTTATAACACCTCCATTACTCTGCGGGCTATCTAAGTTTCAGAACACTTGCAAATCCACATATATGGTCTTTGAAACAGTCTAACCTTTGAAACAAAATGAAAATAACTACTTCTTCATGTACATTAAAAGACCAGCTTTGTTTACTATAAAAAATGACAACAGAAAAATGCATTTAATACCAAAAATTCACACTAAATCTAAATCTCAGATATATATCTTTATACATAAAATCATTCATGACCATGGTTTCTGTAGAATGAATAATAAAAATCCAGAGACAGATATTAGGGTTCAATCTGAAGATTAGAAAAGCAAAGCAGCTAGTCATTGGATCTTACCTCTACCTCAGACCAAAAATAGGAGAGATCCTGTCTCCATGAATCTTGAAGTTTCCACTTTCCACACTCTACTGATTTCCTGTCTCTCCCCCAAATATTCTTCTCTCCATGCAGTCATATCATTCCTGTCTCCACATCTCTAGTGCTGGGATTAAAGGTGTGCAATCCCAAGTGCTGGGATCACTTCTGTGTGAACTTTGTTTCTCTTAGACAGATTCAATCTTGTGTTGCCCAGGATGGCCTTGAACTAACAGAGATGTGCCTGCTTCTGTCTCCCAAATCCTGGGATTAAAGGTGTGTGCCTCCACTCCCTGGTCTCAATGGCTGAATAGTATGGTTGCTTTGCCCTCTGATCTAAAGCACAAATTATATAACACTATTGGTTTCATATTAAGTGATATCTAAAAAAAAAACCAAGATTATTGTTACTAAGGAAAAAAACAATAATATATACAATGACTTCAGGGCATATTTTTGGAAGATAATATGATTTTCATAATATATATCTTAGATGATTTGGGTACTTTATATTTTAAGGAGATGTTAATTGATTTGGGCATGGAAACAGTACAGGCAGTTCTGTTTATATATATTTCATATTAGTTTTTGGACAGTCTGCTCATTTGTTGATTATAAAATCATTTGCCAGTTGAAATTCTTTTTAATTTGAAAATTAATAAGCCATATATCTTTAATTATCATATGTAATATTCAATCTGAGGACATTTGGCTTATTTTTCATTAGCTCATAGCGTGGTGAAATAGTGAAATGTTCTATGTGGTTATCTCCCATCAAATCCAGGACCATCTATTAGAAGATCAAGCCGCTACAGAATTCATTGATTTCTTAGACAACCTTTATTTATTTTCAAATTATGAAATTATTTGATATTTATGGTAGAGAAAGCAGGACAATAATTTTCAGATTTTAATTATTGGTCTTATTCATTAAAGATGATACTTATTATCAAAGAGATATAATGGTTCAACTGTACATTTTAATTATTATTCATTTTCATCAAAGATTATATTTATTAAGTCATAGAGGAGAGTACTGCATTGTACAAGTAATCAGTGTGACAAGAATCACAGAATAGATGTGTAAGTATTTAATGAGTAAGAGAAAGAATGGTGGGTGTACTAGGCCACAGCACTAGGCCACTAAATACAAATTGTATTTAAAGTAGCATAGCCTTCAATTCAGGTGTATATGGAGATATGGCTATCTATACAATTTCAGTCTTAGTTACTGTTCTTGTACTATGAGGAGATACAATGTCCAAAAAAAATAATAAAAGAAAGCATTTAATTCGGGGTTTGCATACAGTTTCAGAGCATGTGTCCAGGACCAATATAACATGAAACATGGAATTCATGAAATAGTCCTTATCATAGCCTTTTGTTGGTATTTATACTCATCACACACTAATTATTTTTACTCAAACAATCTTGTCAGTGTGTCTGATATTCTTAATTATTAATATTTCATTAATCAATGTGAATCTGTCAGTGTCTAAAGTCATAAATTAAGGAAACCTTTATTAAATCTAAACTTTTCTCATAATCATTGTCACTTAAAAGTCAAAAAGCAGCTACATTATGATCTGATCCATAAATAAAAACATTTTGTAAAACTAAAACCTAAAGAATAATCTGCCACCACTGGGGACTAAACATTCTGGTTCTAAGAGAATAGAACTTATTATCATTAATAAAATGAAATACCCTTGAAGAAATATTCATACAAATAAAGAAATGCATTTTGATTACTAAGTTATTGATTTTATATATTTAAACTATGTCTTGCTCAAGATTTGTTTTTTCATGTCACCACACAATTACAAAATATGATATAGATGCAAGTTATTCAGCATTTTTTCTAGTCAGTAGCAGTAGTATTGTTACCAAAGACAGAAATTGTGGAGAGGATAAAATACATTCTATTTCTATACTTTTCCTTTCATTCATTCATTTATTTCTCAATTGATTTTTTATATTCTAGACTTAATCCAGGTTCTGTTGCATGCTAGGCAATAATTCTAGTACTGAGCTAAATCCCTTGCTATAAGAGAAACAATATTAATGGACATTTCCATCTTTATTAAAATACAACTGATAAATAACAGTAATATATAATCTAGGTTTCTAACTTTATTTGGAATATATGTATACATTTAAAAACAATTTATAAATTGCCCTGTAATATATTTAAATTAACATAGTTATGAAATACACATCCTCAGTTTTCACATTCTATTATTCTGTGTCCTTGTAATACGTCTTACCTATCTCAAATAATTTTTAACTCACTCCTATATGCCATCTTTTTTCCTTTCATGTACTGGGAGGGTGCTAATTCATTCCTTGGCCACCAAGATCTGAAATAATCACACAGAAACTTTACTATTTACAACACCACTTAGCCTATTAGCTTATGTATATTTCTAGCTAGCTCTTACATCTTAAATTAACCCACTTCTGTTAATCTGAGTATTGCCAAGTGATTGTGGCCTACTGGTAAGACACCATCCAGCATCTGGCATGTTTTCTGCAGCAGCTACATGGTTTCTCCCTGACTCTGCCTACTCTTTCCTCCTCTATCTGCTTGGAATTCCCACCTTGCCATATTCTGGACTGCAATAGGCCCAAAGCAACTTCTTTATGAACCAATGGTATTCAAAACATAGAGAAGGGAATCCCACATCAACTCCCTTCTTCTGTCTAGTAAAAAGGAATGTTTTAACTTTAACATAGTAAAATTACATATAATAAAACAGGTATCAAGCAATAATTGCAGTTAGAATATTTATATCTATTTTATCTTTTATCATAACTAAGGAAAACTACAACTATAACTATCTATTCTTCAACTCTATCAAAGACTCCAGAAGGAAATAATATTTCCTAAGTTAACAGGAAGTGCAGTATAAGCCACTTCTAAAATTCTAGAATTGACAGAGACTTCTCGCTGCCTGGAGAGACACTCACATTTCTTCTGTAACATCTTTAGCCCATAAGCCCATAGTATCCAGCAGACTTTTCCATGAAGCAGAAAATTTAAAAGAGAGTTTCATCTATATTGGCTGTTTGTCAGTCACTTTCCTCAGTGTCCTACAGAATGTCTTGCAGTTCATTCATGAACCAGAAACCCTGAAGGACTGTCTCACATTCTTTAGGCAACATCAGCAGTCACTTTTCTGTGGGTCCTGCATGTCCAATTTATACAGCATACCATTAAGCAGTCCAGTCAAAAAGAGTTTCTTGACCAAATGACTAATAAACTCCAAAAGGAACATCTTCAATTCCCATCATCCTCTTGAAGTAGATTGGTGCTGTCAGGAACTGATCTGTCTCATTGTCATGAAAAGTCCTAAGTTCTTAAAATATTTTAAATGCCATATTCTGTTAGTCTTTGAAAGATTTGAAGAATATCTATTTATCTGAAATATATGTTTGCACATCTAGAAAACCTAACTAACATGACTCCAAGCTTGACTATTAGAGATGACTATCTATTAACCTGTATTTTTTAAATTATACATTACATTTTAAATGAGTTGCATGAACACAATAACTTAATCAAGAGTAGAAATTTACATATAACAAAATTACCTTAAATTTGTATGCTCATCTTCCTCTTGAAGTAGATTGGTGCTGCCAGGATCAGACGTGTCTCATTGTCATGAAAAGCTCTAAGTTATTAAAACATCTTAAATGCCATGTTCTGTAGTCTTTGGAAGATATGAAGAATGCCTACCTAACTGAAATATATCTTTATATATCTAGAAAATCTAACTAACATGACTACAAGCTTGACTATTATCGATGATTATCCATTAAGAACCTATATTTCCTAATTATACATTACATTTTTAAATGATCTACAAAATCACAATACCTTAATCAAGAGCAGAAATATAAACATAATAAGATTGACCTTAAATTTATATCAATAAAACAATATTTATACCAATGCAAATTATTTATATCTATAATCTCTATCATATACCCCTTTAAATGTAAAAGAAACATTTATAAACAATATTTGGGAATATGGGCACAGTTATTTCTCTCCAAACTGCTTTGCGCTGAATGGGGACGCTGTTAATCAGGTCTTTCATGATGTATCCCATGTGCTAGGTTCATCTTAGTCACCAGTTGAGTGAAGTAATTTTCTGAAAGGTCATGGTGACCTTTCAGGAGGGCATGGTCTATCATACCATATTGGTCTAGAAGTAATCCACAGGGTCTCATCTTCTGTGAAAACAAAAGAAGAACCTCTATTCCAAAGCATCATATCCTTAGACCCATATTCTGATGTCATGATACCTTTATGGTATACATGCTGGATTAGCTTAGCAGCATATACAATGAAAAGTCTCTCTGTACTTAGTTCCTTCACAGTCAAAAAATTTAAAGAAAATACAATAATATACACAATCTAGCCTCTCTATGAATTTTCCGTTTTTCCATGGCTTATTTTTTTTTAATCTATGATTATCTGTACTCTGTCTCTTTAAAGACTTTACCCCTTTTTCAAAGCATTAACTTTATTTTATGACTTTCTATACTCTTTTTCTTTTCTCTCCCAATCCTAAGTACTTTATCTAACACTATGACCCATTTAGAGGTCTTTTATGTCTGAATCTGTCCTATTGCATTGTCTGTAATTCTCTACTGTCTTGAAGAGCTTTTAAAATGCTAAGCAGCTTAGTTGCAGCTGCTCTGGATGTTGGTTCCACCTCTCTCCAATTTCAAAATGGTGGATATACCATTTTTGCTGGCCCTGGGTCCACCAGGTAGGAGCTGTGCTCAGCACTTTAACTCTGAGAACAAGCATGCAGTACATAAACTCTTTTGATCTGAGTTACAGCCAAATCTGCCAGGCAGAGCACTGGGCAGCCTGGAAACATCTCTGTGTATGGCGGCAGGAATCTGCCATGCTCTCCTGCTTGGGCACTCCTAGTAGACCTGATCATGTGACCTGCCCAGGCAGGGACCGCTGAGCCATTGGCATGGTCTCAGAGTACTTTCTTCCCAATCCCGAGCAGGCATACAAACATCTGGTCCCAAAAAAGCCATTGAAATGATTCATAGCCAGAGTTTGTGCTGGCGGCACAGCCCAGGAAGCCTCATTTTAAAAAAGTGCATCTTTTTTTTTTTTTTAATGCTACAACTGAATCAGGAAAATCTTTTTAAAACAGCTGTGGCAAGCTGCCAGCAAACAGCAAGAAGATGTGACAATAAAAATGAGAGTCTTCTTATTTGAAACTATTATTGAGAATTTAGAACCTTTTAACTTCAGTGTGTAATATATGGCTACCATTTTTGATCCTCTAAATACTAAATACCTACTACCTGAAAGAGGTACAATGAAGAAACAATATTTAATTTCATCTAAATAGGATAAAGAAAAATGCTATAAAAATAAAGTGAGGCTTCCTGACTCAGCTTTAGATGTAAAAACCTTGCATCTTTTTAAGAGGCCCTGGCACAAAACAGTTAAATGATGTTTATGAATAGTTGACAGCATGCTTCTTGGTGGTGGAAGGGACCCTGAAATTCCATAGAGTTGTGGCACTAGGATTTATCCCTACTGCTTATACTGGCTTTTTAGAACCTATTCTCTTTGGATGGATACCTTGCTCAGCCTAGATATAGTAGGGAGGACCTTAGACCTTCCCTCAAAGCAATGTGCCTTACCTTCGCTGAGGAGTGGATAGAAGGGGTGTGGTGGTGGGGTTGGTGAATAGAATGGGAGAAGGGGAAGGAGTGGGAACTGAGATGGTATGTAAAATGAAAAAAGATAGTTTGTTTTCTTTTTTAAAATATTAAAATTCTTATTAATTAAAAAATGCATTAATGGCATCAACCAGTTGTGATTTTTCCAAGTCTTTTTGATGTTCCAAGCAGTGTTGCTTAGGTGACTAAGCAAATCTATTGTATCTAGAGTTACCAAAAAGTCAAATTTATTTTCTGATTTTCCTTATTTTTATGTCAAGGTAGAAATCTGAGAACAAGAAGATAACCTGTTATGTATCGTAAGTTAAGGTAAAAGCTCTATCTGCCTATATAAAGGCAGATCCCAAACCAAATATAGCATCGTAATGAGACACACAAAATGTTCAAATAAAAAGCCTGATCTCATTTACAAATATAGGAAATCAAAATTTCTTCAGTTCTCACTGGCTCAGTATCCACACAGTAAAATGAGGGTAATAATAGCACTCTATCATTAATATTTGTATTTAACAACTTCTTGTGTCATAAAAGATTGCCGAAGATTGGGTGGCTTAACTACACAAATCTGACTTTTCTAGTTCCATAGGCTCACCAAGGTCATGGTGGTGGCAAAGCCTGTTCTTCATTCCTGACTTCCAAATGTTTGTTTTCTCACTGAATCTACCCAGAAACTTCTTTCTGAGAATGTTTCAGTCTTTCTCACACTTGAAAAGAGATTCCATTCCATCAGATAAAGGTCCCATGATTTTCTCCTCATTTGCTTAATTACTTCCTCGTTTAGCATATATCCACATAAATTAACACTGAGGCCAAGGGTTCTTAAATAAGATTTGGGCAAGGCATACTTTGTTCACACTTATTTGATTTACTGACTAATTGATGATAGGTACTCTTTTTAATATATAGTAAAAGCTCAAAATGGGGAGCTGTTGTATTTCATTATCACCAATGAGCAAACATGGTCCGATTGATCTGGAAATAATATTTGCTAGATAATTCAGAGAGTTAATGCAATGAGCATGCTTCACAACATATCCAGAATCAAACACGAAAGAATCCTACCAAGCAGGTGAGTCAAACTTCAATCTATTTCAGAGATCATATGTTAGTCTGTTTTCTCTAGTTTTCAGGATTTTAGATCAAATCTCAAGTTTTTGGACAAAGAAACAATAATATTACAAAACAAAATAAATAAAAATAAATGAAACAAAAATAAAAACATAGAAAAAGGATTTTGTGCACTCTGACACTCCAAACCCAAACACACAGCATAGTTTAAAAGAACATACTCAGGGATAATTATTCTCTAGAGATTTTTCCATGCATTTTAAATAAAATTCAATTTTGCATTACTGAAAGTTCAAAAGGTTTCCTGTCTATTATTTTGTGAACCTTTTAGAGGCATCCAACCCTACATATACTTTTTGGACTCCTAAACAATTTTTGTTGTTCACTAGGAAGAATAATTAGAAAAAAACTTCTTTATTTCAAGCTGTACTTATGTAAATATTGCCTACACACGTAGGTTTATTAATAAACAATATGTGTTTTATTTTCAGTTGCATTAATATTTTACACCTAAAATTGCAGTCATTGCAAGTTTACTAACAACACTTTCTGGTTAGAATTTAAATGAAAGAACAAAGAAAAGTATTTAACATATTCACTTTAGCATCTTCAAAATGAATTATATTTTTTAAAAAGAAATGGAAAATAAGTTCTCTAGCTGTAATAATATCTCATATTAATGTGCGTGTTACTTCAAAACTGATTTAATAATGAATTTTGTTTATTCACAAAAGGCAAGCAAGTTTTATGTCATCTTGTTAATGTTAAATCACATATTTAGGCAAATTTTGAGCTAACACTTTAATGCGATTAATAGTATTTTTCAGCATTAAAGAGGATTCACTTCAGTTTTGAATATTCAATCTGCTATAAATACTTAAAATTACCACTGTTAGAAGTTAATATCAGTGTAAAAATGCAATACTTTAGTAAGTTCACATTGTACATACAAAGCCCTTCTAAAGCCCAGTAAAGATTTCCTTCATTGTAACCATGAAAAAAAATGATTGAACAGCTACATTATGTGACACAGTACAATAAAATGACCATTTTCAAAGAATTTACTCTAAAATTTTTCAGCTGAAATGCACCATTTATTGACCTAGTATAGATCTAGCCTGTGCATGGATTCTTTGTTTCATCTTAGTTTAACACAGTTTTCCCTTCTGTGTGTCTCTAAGAGTGGTAGCAAGTAGGAACAAGTCTTCACAGAAACTATTAGGCAATATTTTTGAAACTTATAAGAAGTCATATGATAATGTTTTCCCTTAGAACAAGACAATGAATATTCAGCTTCCACTAAATGTTAATAACCAAGAAAATGTAAATTTCATTTCTAGATTTTCAGAAAATTTAAGATTTCAGAGCTGAATGAAATTTAGATCTTTCCCATTAGAATGAATAATACTGTAACATACACTACTGTCTTTTCTTGTGTGCTGAACAATGCCTTATGTAATGTTTTATGAATACCAGCATGCCATAGGATGTGCACTATTTTCATTCAAGCATCTTGAATTAAATTAACAGCTGAGTTCTAAAATTAGAGGTTATTATCACAATAACGTTAGCTGAACTCGTGGCAGAAATTCAACCAAATGTGGTCTTTCTTTAAGTGAAACATACTATCAAAACACTTTCATAAAATCTATTAGGAATATACTTTCTCTTGGAAGCATTCTTAAGGTTCAGTGTTTGTGTTTTCATGCGGAAGGACCTCAATAATGCTGCATTAAATCATTCCTATGCTGTGAGAATGGATTAGTATCAGGAATGTGAGAGTTAAAAAAGAAAGATGCACTCTTTATCGTTACACTAGTATGTTCCTAGTCAAACAGACTCCTCAACATACATATCCTTTTATTCTCTGTATGACAGATGCACTCTTTATTGGGACACTAGTATGTTCCTGGCAAAACAGACTCCTCAACATACACATCCCTTTATTCACTGTATCAAAGTATATGTGACAATGATTTTGACCAGGATGAGATAAAAACTTAGGATAGTTTATATTTGAACTTTCCTGCTCGCAAAAATCTTGATGAAACCTAATATTATGCACACAAAAAATACACAGTAACTAACAACTGGAACTAACAATAGTAAGGATCTTCTTGAGAAATAATTAAAGCATGTTCTTAATAAATCTCATCAAGATTATCACTGAACATTTCATGTGATATGATGGTTTGAAGGAGAATGGCTCCCATGACTCACAAATATGAATGCTTTGTTCCACCTAGTAGACTTTCGGGAAGGATTAGGAGGTGTGGTCTTGTGGAAGGAGGTGTGTTGCTGGGGTGGCCTTTCAAGTCTTAAAAGTTCACTTCAGTCCTTGTTTATGTCTGACTGATGCCTGCAGATCAGCACATAGAGCTCTCAACTACTTCTCCAGGATTAAGCATTTTTGCATGCCACCATGTTCTCTTCCATGATGGTAATAAATTAACCCAGTGAAACTCTAAGCAAGATCCCAATTAAATGGTCTCTTCGATAAGTTGCCTTGGTGCTGGTGTTGCCTCACAGCAATAAACTAGTGATTAAGACATGGAATGAGAGCAATGCTACTAACACCTTGACTCCCTTATGTGTCACTCCTGACTAAGAGGTAATTTAAGAAAAAGGAAGAGGAGAGCATAAAGGAGGAAATGAAAATGGAGGAGACAGCTAATGCTAGTCTTCAATGCCTGAATTATCAGTTGGCTACAGCAAAAACCTAGCACTTAAATTTTCTTAATTATTTCATTTATTTATGAATTAAAACATTGTTCATTGTTCTGTGTTGGATTTCATCTAACTTGTATTTTATTTTTTTTTCACATTTAATTTTTTATTATTGCATTATAAATAGTACCATTCAAAATTTCCACCTCCTCCGCTCCTCCCATTTCCCTCCCGCTTCCCCACTCCCCCTCCCCTTTTCCCCTCCAGTCCTAAGAGAGGGCAGGTTACCCTGCCCTGTGGGAAACCCAAGGCCCTCTCACCTCCATCCAGGCCTAGAAATTGGAAGCAAACAAGATTTCCAGGCAAAAGGTGGGAATACGGGGGTGGGATAACTTGTATTTTATTACGTATAACATAGAGTATGCAGAGTTATGATTTCTAGACAGGATGATATGACTAGCTTATGTAGAGTGAATTAAATGGAATGTCTTAATGTTGACCTGGAAAAGTCAAATGGCTATCAGGTGTGACCTCAATCAAGGAGCAGAGGTAAGGAAGATTGCAAGATTGCAAGGTCAGGAACTGTTTTCTTAAGAAAAAAAAAAGTATATCGAAGGCCAGCTTGGCCAACATAGCAAAACATTGTCAAAAACTGAAAACATAAGAAGAAAATATGGGAGAACAAATTTAGCAGATGCCACAGAGATAGACCTATGAGAATCCCCAAGTTCAATCCTCAAGGCCCAACTCTTACCACAAAGCTAATACAAAGCCAATGACAATTTATTTAATGAAGCAAAAAAAATCACAGGGGCCTTGATGATTAAGAATTGCATCCTGGCTGGGCAGTGATATTGCACGCCTTTAATCCCAGCACTCTGGAGGCAGAGAAAGGCAGATATCTGAGTTCAAGTTCAGTCTGGTCTATAGAGTGAGCTCCAGGACAGCCAGGGCTACACAGAGCAACCCTGCTTTGAAAAACACCCCCCAAAAGAATACCATCCTGTATAAGAAAGTTACAACATAAACCTAAAACTGACAAAAAGAAAAATAATGCTTTATGCCCTTGCATTATCAGAGGCTTAAGGAACTCACTTAAACGCAGTTTAATGGTTAAATGGTACTCACTAAAACGTAGTTAAAGTTTACAATTATAGTTCACCTGATGTTTACCACAGTAATAATTACAAGTAGTTGCCAGTGTGTTTGTGGGATTTAGGAATGATGGACATTGAAGTTCTTTTTTTTTATTTTTCCTCATTGAAGAGTACAAAACTGAATGGGGATTTTTTCATATTTGGGAATTATGGCAAAGAAGAAAGTCAAATGAAGACGAAATAGGAGCATGAGAGAGAAGATGGAATCAACATTTATTGGAGGCATAATGTGATATAATCAAACACATGAATTTATCTGAGAATGCTACAAGAAAGACTGTATTAACAAGATTTTACTATTGATTGATTTAAGCATTTGAAGCTTAAGAGAACTGGCCATTTTCCTGCTGGTAAAAAGGATGAAGCTCTATTCCTACCTAAGGTTTTAAAATCCATGCTGCCTATGCCACCAGCTGCTGCTTTTCTTGTTAAATGAATATTTGTTTAATAAAGCCATTGAAAAATCAATTACCTAAGGGTACAAAGCTGAGAGCTTGGGTAAGCAGTCATAAATACAGACTAATTTGAGATAAACAGGTTCTAAGGTTTTGGGAATTTAGAATGTGAAGTTAAATGTGTTTTTCACAATCACATGTGAGAAGTGGGCCACAAAGAAAAAGCCAGATTTCTTGGTGATAACTATAGCACCAGTACCCATCCAGACATGTCACCTCCAGAGTATAGTTTGAATGCTATCCCTTTCAATTACGTCTACACTTTTAAAAGATTCTTAAACTCTTTGGCATATCTTTATCATTTTAACTCTCATGTCAGATTGTGTTTAATGACACTATTTTTCTGAATGTAGTAGGAATATTGTGTAGTTAAAGATTTCACAGAGAAAGCAAGAGATTGAATAACACATTTAAGAAAAAATGACTAAGTTTAGATTTAATATTCTAGGTCATCTGTCTTTAAAGTTCTATCTCGTAATGAGCCTTTCTTTTTAAAGTCAAATGAAGAGTTTCAAGTATAAATGCATGCATACACATATACACAAGTATATGCAGATACATATGTGTGTGTATATTTTATTAGTGCTTCCTTGAACCATACATGATATTTGTGAAAGCAAATGTATTCACCTTAGTAATGCTATAGGTATAAAGGAGATAACAATTATGTAAAATGTGAATTGTCATAGTAAAGACTGAATAAGGATTACTTCATAGAAGATCATGAAGTTCTACTGTCAATTTGGGGTAATGAGTGCTCACAGGTGAAGAGCTCCAGGAAAGTAGGGCAAAAATAGGAAAAAAAAAGAACAAACTGAAGCTGAATGCCAATACCTCATGGAGGAAGAGAAACAATGGAAGTAATAATGAGAGCTTTCTGGGGCAGAAGTTGCTGTGGTTTTGGCTATCAGTTCACTTCAGCAGGAAGGGCTCCCCACAGTTTTAGGAGGCAGATAAATGCATCAATATTCTCTGTTTGCCTCTAAACAAGAACATGGAAACAAATCTCCATGTGCTGGCAGTTTTCCAAGAAAAGTACTTTGAATCCATGAAGATTCTCTTTTATTTGAGGCTTACAGCCCAAATAACTAGTGAGTATCAGATTAGAACAATAAAGTATAACTCTAAGTATTATACTTAAACCATGACATGAAACTTAATTATTTTTGTCATATTAATATAGTAAGATGATACACATCTTTAATCCCTACACTTGGGAGACAGAGGCAGACAGATCTCTGTGACTTTAAAGTGTCGTGACACATGCCTTTAATGCCAGCACTTGGGAGGCAGAGGCAGGGAGATCTCTGTGAGTTCAAGGACAGCCTAGTCTACAGAGGGAGTTCCAGGAGACAGAGAATCTGTCTCAAAAAGCCAGAAATTAAAAATAAAAATAAAAGAAATAGAGGTTAAAATAAAGTCACATAAAGATGAAAAATACACAGAGAGTCTGGATACTATATGTTACTATGTTCTCTTTGAATTGTTTGAATGCTGAGGAAGGAGCCACAGCTGCTAAAAGATATTTGTAATGCTGCTGAATTAATCCAAGATAGGTATTTTGAAAATACCTTGACTTCAAAATTGAAGTCAAAAGGTATGTTACTTTGGAGAAGAGGATTTGCTTTTGTTTCCACAGAAAATGAGAGGCTGTGGATTCATTCTGATTCAAGAAAAATATCCAATAGGAGCAGATGGCCCAGGTATCTAAGTTCTACATTCAGAACAGATTCAAGAATGCTGCCTGAGATGATCAAGCCTCACAGGATACTCCAGTCAGGACTTGATCATAATTCTAAATTTTCTCTAGGTCCCTATAAGATTATCTGTGCCCCCAACCAGCAGGAAGTAGCCTGGAAAACTACTCCCACATTCCCATAAAATGGAATATGGATATACTTGTTCAAAAAAAAAGAGGGGGAAGTGGTATGGGACCATGGTCTTTATTCTGTAATTATATTTTAAATAAATGCTGATTGGCCAGTAGTCAGGCAGGAAGTATAGGCAGGACAACCAGACAGAAAGTAGAGACAGGTCAAGAAGAACAGGAGAGTTATGGGAAGGAGGAAGCCCATTCCTCTGGAGTCCTGTCCCACACACAGAGGAAGCAAGATGTGACTTCCCTGCTGAAAAAGGTACCAAGCCATGTGGCTAACAAAGATAAGAATAATGGGTTACTATAAGTTATAAGAGTTAATAAGAAGTCTGAGGTAATGGGCCAATCAGTTTATGATTAATGTAGATCTCTGTGTGATTTCTTTGGGACTTAATGACTGTAGAAACTGGGCAGGACAGAAACCTCCGGCAACATATATGTATATATATATGTATATGTACATATATATTATCTTCCAATTTTTAAGCTAAGAATACACTTAAATCAATAACTGCCAATATTAAAGACAATCTAATAATCTTCCAAAATGTGTACCTTATCTTCCAAACAAGGAACTCAACAGGTCATAGAAGTGACAGAACTGACCATGACATTCTTATACTTGGCAATATTTGATAACTCTTAGTGTGTGGACAAGAACACTTAGCATCTTCATCAACAAATCATGTTTTAGATAAAAGTACATGTTAATACCATCCCTAAGTCTAAGCACCCATGAAGCATATGCCCATTAATATGGTTATTAGTCTGAAGAAGTGTGGTTTAGGTTAGGATCACTGTTTGGTCTGATGTCAACTGAGGTCACTTCCACATCCTTGTCAGCTATTCTCCCTAAGAATGTGTAGCTGATTGGCTGAAGAGTATCATTTTCCATCAACATGAGGAAGTAGTAAAGACAGAAGCAAAGGCTAAATAGAAATATAAATACACTGTTTGTCAGTCCTTGTTTGCATTAATTTTGCCAAGATATCTTTGCCTGAAGTAAAAGAAACAGGTAAACCAGAATGTCATGTCAATACTACTCCAAATATTGAAGAATTAAGGGAACTGAAATATGAAGATGTTAAAACATAACAGTTGTGTACACAATGCATTAAATGGCAAGCTCATTTTCATTTTCATCTCTAATATACCATCCAGCATTTAAAACTTTAGACTGATAAGACAGTGAACTGCACAGCTAGCTCAAACCCCGTCTTTTTCCTTTACAGTCTGATCATGGTGTAGTATTTTATATTTTTTCATTGTTTAGAGGAAAGGGCTTTTCAAAAGAGCAAAGTGAATGAGCAAAATGTTTCTTCACTATCCTTTTCTCATGTCTAGTGCTTAGTCTTCAGGAAAGTATAGTCTTACTCTTTACAACTTTTTTCAGCTCTTTCAATACATAAATATGTTAATTGACAGTCTCCTCCATTCTTTGATGTCTAATATTTTGCTAAGTACAACTGAAATAACTCAATATGTGTATTTCTCATCCTAAAAGAGGTGAATCATCTTAAGAATCACATATGCAATTGTTCATTGGTTAAGACACTGTTTGTGTCTGTCAAATCTGAGGGATATTGATGATATGCTGACAAAGTTGAAGGGAATTCTCATCTAACTCCCTACCAATTCTGGTGCTGGAAGATCCGTGTTACAAATAAAGTATAGAGACCCAAGTTGTAGCCATAATGCCATTATCTGCATTAAGTTTTGTTTACATTGCTTCTAGTTGATTCACAGGGCCTTATTTTCCTTGTGTCCTCCATCTTCTCTGGCTCTTTTTAAATCTCCAGATTATCACTTGAGCTTGAAGCAGAGGGATTTGGTGGAGACTTCCCATTTAGTGTCCCTCTCCACATAAAGTCTGGCTGTGGGATTGTGCATCTATTCCCATGTGCTGCCAGAGAAATCCTTCCTGATGATAACAGGATAAGCACTGGTGTATATGTATGTATAGCAGAAAACCACTAGGAGTCATTATGTTGTTACAATATTTTGACCAGTAGTGTTTGGATTTATCCTACATCTCTGAGGAATCTACTTTATGGCTCTTGGTAACCCTAGCTATAAGGAATGAGTACTGTCTCTAGGAGTGAAATTTAGGTCTAATCAGATATTGGTTCGGTTTTCTCACAAGTTCTATGCCACTGTTGGCCCAGCATCTTTGCATACAGGATGTATTTTAGGTCAAAGGATTTGTAGCTGGGTTGCTGTTTACATTTATATTTTGGTATCATATAGAGTACATCCCTGTACCAAAGGGACTAAAATTTAGGGTTGAAGGATTGATATCAGCACCAGATCTACTTCGTTACGGTAAATGAGTTGCATGGGTATTGCCTTTGACTGTGGAGCCCACTGTCAATTTGCAGAGAGCAACCCTTTGTCTTAGCAACAGCCTGGTAGTTTGGAAATGTCTATAGAACAACTTTGGCCAACAACTCAGTTGAATGCAACCAATTTCCACCTATAAAAACCTTGCCTGGCAACAAGAGATGGTCAGCTGAGGCTCCATGCCCCAATTACTTAGAGTCTACATTAAGAACACATTCATAAATTCAAGGCAGATTGCTTTTTACTGTTTCCATGCCACCACTCCCAAAGCTGGCCATATTCAGTTTTATCTGTCTGCATTCTCTCCCACGACCTCTACCTCATCTTCCCTCTATCTGATCTGTCCCTTGAGCTCTCATCTACATCTGTTCCTTGTCCACCCATAAAACCCTATTTCTCCCTTTCAGGGAGATACATGCTTCTTCCTAGAGCTCTCCTCTTTATGTAACCTCTCTAGATCCACAGATTTTTATCTTGTATATTTAATTACTTAATAGTTACCCTCCATTTATAAGTGAATATAGACCATATTTATCTTTCTGGATCTGAGCCATCTCACTCAGGATTTTTTTTTAGTCTTATCTGTTTGCCAGCAAATTTCATGAAGTCATTTTTGAATAGCTAAGTAATATTCAATCGTGTGAATATTCTACATTTTATTCATTCTACTGTTGAGGAACATCGAAGTTGTTTCCACATTCTGGCTATTATGAATAAATTTACAATGAATGTGGTTGAGCAAGTGTCCTAGTAATAGAATGGAGCATTGTTTGACTATATGCCCAAGAGTGCAATCTGTAGCTGCTTGTTGTGGTAGTTGGATTTCCAAATTTCTGAAGAGCTGTGCTGTTGAATTCCATACTGGCTGTACAACTTTGTACTCGACCGAGTAGTGGAGAAGTGCTCCCCTGGCTTCACGTTCTTAACAGGATGAGCTGTCACTTCTATTATTGATCTTAGTCATTCTGACAGGTCCAAAATGGAAGCTCAAAGATTTGCATTTCCCTGCTGTTTAAGACTGTTGCGCATTTCTTTCAGTGTTTCTCAGCCATTTGAGTTTTCTCTATTGAGAATTATCTATTTAGGTCTGCATTCCATTTTTAAAATTTGATTATTTGGTTTTTAGATATTGTAGTAAGAGGCGCGGGCCTGCTTTTTGTCCCGGCTGCCTGGCTTCCAACTGCCCAGCTAGCTTAACCCCCAAAATAACCACACAGAAATTATATTAATTAAATTACTGCCTGGCCCATTATCTCTAGCCTCTTATTGGCTAACTCTCACATCTTGATTCAACCCATTTCTAATAATCTGTGAAGCATCACAAGGTCATGGCTTACCGGGAAAGATTCAGCATGTCTGACCTGGCAGCTCCATAGCGGCTCTCTGTCTCTGTCTTCTTCCTTCCAGAACTTAGTTCTGTCCTCCCCGCCTAACTAAGTTCTGCCCTATCAAAAGGCCAAGTCAGTTTCTTTATTCAACCAATGAAAGCAACACATAGAAAGAAGGACCGCCTACACCAAGATACCTTGTTTCTTGAGTTTTTAAAATCTTAAATATTAGTCTTTTGTCAGATACATAGTTGTGAAAAATCTTTTTCCATTCTGTAGTCTGGTGTTTTGTCTAATTGACATTGTCCTTTGCTTACAGAAGTTTTTCAGTTTCATGAGGTCCCATTTATTAACTGCTGATCTTACTGTCTATATGGATGGTCTTCTGTTCAGAAAGTCTTCTCTTATTTCAATATGTTAAAGGATATCTCCACCTTTCTCTTTAAACAGGTTCAGTGCATCTGGCTTTATTTTGAGGTCTTTGATACACTTGGATATCATTTTCCTGCAGGGTGATAAATATGTATCAATTTTATATATATATATATATGTGGACATCCAGTTTGTTCAGTACCATTTGTTGAAGAATTTTTTAAAATACATTTTTTATTTAACATTTCCTTAATTTTCGAAGCAATCTCTCTTGCTTTCTGTGTGCATCTAAACTCAGTACTTTTTTTTCTTCTGTTTTCTTTTGCTTTACGTATTTTAGATAATGTATTTCTAGATGGCCTGAAACTCACTTCATAGATCATGGATTAGAACTCACAGAGATCAGTCATCTTCTGTATCCTGAGTATTGAAAGTTCTATTTTGATGCTTGCAACTCTCTAGGACAACACTTATCAAAAAAGGAAAAAAAAAAGATTATTTGAAGCAGTCATCAGTTCAACTTGACCTTAGAGCATGCAAAGCCTTAGAAATATTTCTCACAAAGCTGACATTTTTTCACTAAGGTAATCATAAATTCCACCATTCCCAAAGTGGAAATTACAGATCACTAGGATAAAAATTTGTAACATAATTAGACTATCCTGGATTAAAAAGTGATAGAGTTTCAGATTTCTTCTCAAAATAAATTCTAGTCAAGGACTCTTTAATAATTATCATGCTGCTTCCTGCACAAAGTTTAGTGTGCTTCTGCCAAAGTATATTATGTATTAGGGAAGGGGAAATGAAGTAGGAGGCTCATGAAGAAACTTTGCTTCTTGTACTCTTTGGAGCAAGGTTGATTCACAGGCTTTATTTAATTTTTTAATAGAAAATGATTTCATATTCTTAAAATGTTATGTAAGTCATTATCCCTAATGGCTTAACCAGCTGCTGTGCTTAACTCTATTCCTCTGTATGAAAACTTGGTGATTAATGTGACTAATGTAATGGCACAAGTGCCACTTACCTACTTTTAAGTCAAGAAACTACATTCTATACTCAAGCACGATTATAATTTTCAAACATTAGTTTTCACAGCTCAGTGTTTTTATGTAGCCCTTTTCTTTAGAGATCTCTGATTAACGGCACCATCCTCACAAAGCTTAAACATTAGTTTTATTAACTGTATTTTTCACAGCACCCAGGAGAGTTGGGAATTATTTTTAAAGTTAAAAATGAGTGTGTTTACACACCTGTTCATTGGAGACCTAATTAGCTAGGTAATTTAGGTAGCAGTACACGAGTTCTATAAAGTAAAAGAAACCATGCTACTTTGTAATCATTTTCCAATAGAAATACCATAGAAATGGTGTTTGACTTATGAACAAAATGCTGCTTGACAGGTGACATTTAAAATGAAATTCTGATACCATTTTACTAAGAGTAGGTAAAACTAAACTGAAAAGATTTTTTAATTACATTTTTTGAGAAAATTATTATATAAATTATTGTGTAAATTAGCAATTCACTTTGCATAAATTTAAATTTTATAATCAGTTTGATATATCATTCCTTTATTTAAAATATATTTATGGCCGGGCAGTGGTGGCACATGCCTTTAATCTCAGCACTTCGGAGGCAGAGACAGGCAGATCTCTGAGATCCAGGTCAGCCTGGTCTACAGAGTGAGATCCAGGACAGGCTCCAAAGCTACAGAGAAACCCCTGTCTCAAAAAATTATATATATATATATATATATATATATATATATATATATATATATATATATATATATGGTTTGGGAAGTCCTTCTGTTTATGTGTTGCTTTTATTGGTTAATAAATAAAGAAAGTACTTTGACCTGTTGATAGGGCAGGGAAGAACTAGGCGGAAAACTGCTGAAGGCAGGGAGAAAGAAGGCAGAGTAGGAGTAGCGGCCACAGGAAACAGACAAGCTGGAACCTTGCCAATGAGCCTCAGCCATGTGATGATACACAGATTAATAGAAATGGGTTAAATTAAGAGGTAAGAGACAGCCAATAAGAAGCTAGAGCTAATAGGCCAAGCAATGATTTAATTAATACAGTTTCTGTGCAGATATTTCAGGAGTCTGGGTGGCCAGGAAATGAATGAGTGGCCTCCTCATACAACAAATTGGCACACCAATATGGCTGACTACATTCACATTAAACATAAGAAAGCTTCAAAAATAGTTCTAGACACACACACACAAAAACAGAGTTTAACACAGCTTCTTGCTCTTTTTGCTGGCAGAAAGTAGAGACCTGGCTCCTTTAAGAGGTTTCCTGACTCAGTTTTAGGAGTTAAACCTGTGCAGCTTATTTAAAAAAAAAAAACAAACAAACAAACAAACAAAAAAAAAACGAAAAGGAGGCTTCCTGGTTCACCAGCAGAAACAGCTCAGACTCTTTCGGGAAGTTCAGCTATAGAGCATTTAAATGGGGTTTGTGAACAGAGTGCTACAACTTGCTTAATGGCAACACAAAACTGACCTGAATCTAGGGCAGAAAGAATTCTCTCAGAGGCAATAAACAGACTTCTGACATGTTGGTCTGGGCAGATCCAAAAAGTAAAGGAGCTTTAGTTCCAGTAATGTCACTTAGCATTTCAAGAAGTGCTCTTGGACAGAAAAGGATTTCAGATACACAATAGGACTGATTCAGACATAAAAGACCTCTAAGTGAGTCACACTGTGTTTAAAAATATACGTATAGAGAGTTATAAAAGGAAGTAAAGGGTTTTAAAAAATAAAACAAAGTCTTTAAAGAGACAGAGTACAGAGAGTCATAGAGGAGTAAAAATAATAAAATAGAAATTTAAAAGTAATAGAGAAAAAAACAAATAAGCCACATAAAGATGGAATATGTACAGAGTCTAGATTATGTATATTGTGTTTTCTTTTAAATTTGACTGTAAAGGAGTTAAATACAAAGAGACATTTTGATGTATGCTGACAAGCTGCCAATATAGGTGGAACAGTCTTTGAAATTTCCTGCTTCATGAAAAAGTCTGAACCAGAACCTTGCTGGTGAGCCTCAGCCATTTGGCAATACACAGATTAACAAAGATCAGTTAAATTGTGATGTAAGAGGTAGCTAATAAGAAGCTTGAGCTAATAGGCCAAGCAGTGATTTAATTAATACAGTTTGTGTGTGTTATTTCAGGAGTCTAGGAAGATGGGAAACGAATAAGTGATCTCCTCCTACAACAAATATGTATGTATGTATGTATGTATGTATGTATGTATGTATATATATATGTGTGTGTGTGTGTACATATATATGTACAAATCAATGTGTTTCACTGTGATGCTCTATATATGCACATATTGTGATATATCATGTTTATATCATGTCTACACTTCATTTTCTTTTCTCTCTTCTTTTTCCAGCTTTTCTTACCAGTCCCTAAGAGTCTTTTACTTTCAGTCCATTTTTTTGTTTTTGAACATTAGGGAAAACATGTGCCTGAAATTCTCCTCAATACAGTGATTTCAATTCAATCTTCTTTCCTATAAATGATGGAATATTTTTTCTTCTTGGTTGCTGAGTAATACCCATTGTTCATATGAAGCATATGATCTTCATTTTGTCCAATTATCAACCTGATTGGCTTTATCAGCTATTAGGAATACTGCATAAATAAGCAGGTACCATTTTGTAGCAAATTTCATTTTCTTTCGAGATGCTCAAATGTGGCACAGTAAGCAGCTGCAAGTTATCTTTCCAGCTCTTTTGAAGATCCTAAATAGGGCTTTCTATAGTGTTTTAAAAATTACATTCTTACCTGAAAGAACTACAGATTTCTTTGACCCAAACTTCACTATACAGGCTCATTTTATAGATATTCATATTATTGATATTCATATCCTGCAGGTATAAGAAAACGGCCTGAGTTAGACCTGAATTTCCTGGTTTTGTACCTAGGGTCATGTCAACCAGTTAATTCATATTGGAATTTTGGTCAGTAACATCTTTTAAACTTTAAAACTGTGTTATAGCTAAATTCTCAGTATACTGGAAATTAGCTCTTCTGTCCTATATAAGGATAAGATTAGTTAAGGTCACAAGTTTTGATAATTCATAATAACCTTAATAGAGGATGTCCAAAAGAACATCCCTGGTCTACTGACACAAATATAAAGAACTTTTAGATACAAACATGAACTAATATCATCCTTTCTATCAATGTGTATGAAGAACTTTTCATGCAGCCAAATGGGGTTGTGGATTTGTACTGCAGTGGAAGTGCTTTCCCAAACATTCTCTACACTTGCGCCCCCTGTCATGCTCAAATTACTACAGTCTGCAGAGAAAGGAAAAATCGGACCTTTGTTGCTGTCTTCAAGGTAATGAATTACAGGTAGAGAAATTGCTGAGTTATATCTTTTAGTTGAATTTCTGAGAAAGGAATCTAAGGTATGCAAAATCTAGTTGCTGTTGCAAGGAATTTCCTGAACAAGAAGAATAAAGACAGGAGAGCTAACTGATATTCCTGTTGGCTGTCAAAGTTTGAATGCAGTGGCATATGCAATGATATTTCTCTCACTAACATTATTTTATATGAATAAATATAAATGTCTGAAGAAATGAAACCAACATATTCCACCTGAAATAAATATGACAAAAATTATTTAAGTAACTCTCAGTTTTCTAGCACTATTTTGAAATATTATACAAAACATCTATTAGTAAGGACCAAACTACAGGATGGTTCTAATAACATAACGCCCTTTTCATCTTTGGTCTCTAAGGAGATGGGCTGCAAAGTTATTTTTGTTGCTTAAATTATAGACATGGTTTTTATGGTGTCAGTGGAGGCCATCATCTCATTCGCATAAAGCACCAAACAGCTCTTTAAAGTTAATGAACATTCTTTATTAGCATATCAGGAACACTTAAACCAGTGATCTAGAAAAAGAGTGCTCTGTAGGTCCAATCATAAATTTTGGAGCTCCAAATCACCTTGGTTAGTATTTTCTTTAATATCTAGAAGAATTATATTCAACTGTACTTGTCTAATACTGGCTTTGAGGGAAACTCCTTCCATTGTTGTGTTTTGGAAGTGAATAAGTAAGTTTTGTTCATTATTTTTATCTTAAATTATTTTTAGTTATGTAAGCTATATACTGCCTTTTGATATTATACATATATGATAGATGAATATGACTGCAAGAAACTCTAAATTTTATGGAATTTCTTATAAACATACAAAAATGCTCAGATTTTGAAGACAAATATTCATACACAAATATTCACCTTGTCAATATATAGAAATGTGCTATCTTTCATTTCACAACTATTTGTTTTTAAATTTTTTAGTATCGTGTATGTGTAAATACCTACATTTGTATGTGTGAGCCTGTATATGTGTGTGAATTATTTCATGCCTATATGTGTATGTATGTATCTTTGAGTGTTGTGTGTATGTGTGTGTGTGTGCATGGCTGTATGTGTGTCACTGAATTTAAGCATATGGAAAGAGGCTCTGTGTGTGTGTGGGTGTCTATAGATTTGAGTTGGTGGATGTTTCTGAAGCTGAAGCTCCGGTCACTTGGAATGGGCCCTGAAATTCTTCAAAGCTGGGCCATCTGTAGCCCCTCCACCTGAAACTTATACTTTCACAAATAAATATTATTTGATTTCTGTCTCATACATTATTTTCTAGGTTTCTTTTAGCTCCATATTTTATTTCTTAATCATACATATATTGTGCATGTATTCACATAGCATAATACTAGTTAATTTCATTTCTCTGTGTGTATGTGTTTTCATATCTTGCAGTTATTTCATTTAAGCACAAGCATGGTTTGGTTTATTCTTTTGCTGTTATAAATTATTTCTCTAATTTTCACTAGAGAAACACATGTACTTGCTTGTATTACATATTAACTGGGAATCATTGATGAACATATAGACACATTTCCATGGAATGAGGATGTTGTTGCTTGCAGTGATCTTAAGTTCAACTCAAACCAATCAAGTCACAAAAGACTGCAGTGTTTTCTTAGCAGCCCTTTGGCCTCTCCAGTTGTTCTCTCTTCTCCTAGTAGTTGCTCCTCTCAGTCTCTTGATGTCAGTCCTAGTGGGGAACCACTGGAACATCTGGAACATCCACAGATTGTAGCTTACCTTTCCATTTTATGTACATACTACCATTAAAATATTTAGCTGTGTTTTGATTTCTTTAACTATAAGAAATGCATTTCGTATGTATCTCTAGAAATGTCTACCCTATCCTAGTCATTATTTAGTTATGTTAATGGTTTTTTTAAAAAGAAGATTAATACTTCCATAGGCTTTGTCATATATATATATATATATATATATATATATATATATATACAATTTTGAAATACTTCTTAAGAATTCTATTTTTATTATTTACCAATTTTAAAACCTTTTCCCAAATGTTAATATATGCACCAGTATGTTTGTGATGTTTGCATTCTAAATGAACCTAAGTCCATGTGTATCCATTACTGGGAATAAATTAATTGATGCCACTAGGGATATTGAGTAATCTACTGTGTCATTTGATACAGTGTCTCTCAATTAGTATATAAGATATATATTTATATAACTTAAAATTATTAAATATATAATTTAAGTATCTTGTCTATAAATGTAATAAAAACATGTTTCTGTGATATCTTCTCTTGCCTTTGTTAATATTCTCCAGGAAACTAATTTTGTATAAACTTAGTGTAAGATAGGCTCATGTGTTTTTACAAATATATATATATATATATATATATACATATATATATATGTATATATACACTTAATCTGCCTAAAATACAATCACTATATTTTAAAACCAGGGACTCTCATCTGTCTGATTGTTTTTTTCCCTTTTAAATGTTTAATCCCTTACATTCCTGTGTTTCTATCAATTAATCACCTCCTATTATTGAATAAGATTTTACAATTTTTTTTAGGTACTACTTTAAAAATTCCTAAATTTTACTCTTAAAGTCTTTGTGGTTATTAGTTTTAAAATATATTTCTCTAATTTAGAATTAAAAATTACACACACATGCACATGCATACCCTACTGGTTTTGTCTAAACTGCACTTTTTCTATAGATCAATGAGTTATATACACTAGCTTTACAGTTTTAATAATAATAAGCTAGCCCTTTTAATATAATTTGTATACTTATATTTTAATAATGCATATTGTCTAAAGTATATATTAATAGAGCTATTATTTTCTCTTACATTACATATTTACATCATTCTTTGAAATGTTTTTTAATTAATCATTTCTTATAATATACATTCTCATTAGTCTCAAATATAGAGTTTAATTTCACTTTTAATTCAGTCTGCAAAATTTATACAAGGTTTAAAGGGGGAAATAGACAAGATTCCTGAATAATTGGGAGCATGGGGGTCGGGGGAGAAGGAGGGTGGAAGGGGAAGAGGAGAGGAAAGTGGGAGACGGGAGAATGTGAGGGAACAGGATAGTCAAGATGGAGGAAGGACAGAGATGAGATCAAGAAAAGAGATATTTTGATTGAGGGAGCCATTATGGGGCTAGCAAGAAACCTGGAACTAGAGAAATTCCCAGGAATCCACAAGGATGACCCCAGCTAACGCCCTAAGCAATAGAGAAGAGGGTGCCGGAACTGGCCCTGCCCTATAGTCAGATTGATGAATATCTTAAATATCACCGTAGAACCTTTATCCAGTAACTGATGGAAACAGAGGCAGAGACCCACAGAAGAGCACTGGGCTGAGCTCCCAAAGTACAGTTGAGGAGTGGGAGAAGTCAAGAAGGCCAAGTCCATGATGGGGACACCCACTGAAACAGTTTATCTGAGCTATTGGAAGCTCACCAACTCCAGTCCGACAAGGAAGGAACCAGCATAGGACTAAACTAATCCCTCTGAATGTGGGCAATAGTTGTATGGATGGGGCAGACTGCAGGGCCATTGGCGAATAAATATTAAAATTCTATGCATACTCATCATGTATTTTAGAATATGAAGAACCAATTTCAATTTCTATCTATTAAAGGAAAAAGAAAAATAAGAGTTATGGTTTGATTTTCAGTATTGTTTCCACACTGCCTAACCTAACATTGGGCACTATACTCCACCCTGGTTTGTTTTAAAAATCTTTTAGCCTCTCTCTCTCTCTCTCTCTCTCTCTCTCTCTCTCTTTCTATCATTTGTGTGTGTGTGTGTGTGTGTGTGTGTGTGTGTGTGTGATTATAGAAAACTTACATGAGTTTTTGCCAATAGGTAGATGGGCTTGGATAATCCATTATTAAGGTCACTCAGCCCAACTTAATGAAGTATAAGTGCTTTTCATAGTGACAGTAATACTGCCAGCACCTTTCAGTTCATATTTCTGGATAAGACCTGGATGGTTTGAGGAGATTCTGCAATAGTAGGAATACTGAACAACTTCTTCACATGTCTCTAGTAAAGATGCTTATGATCCATCTTGCCTTATGACCCAGGTGGCCAATGAGCGAAAATCTTACCATAATATTTTATTTTCTCTTAATTTTGAGATTATACTTTCTTCATCCATGTCTTCCTTTCCTTCCATCTAAACCCTCCATATACCTTTTCTTGTTCTCCTCAAAATCATCCCATCTTTCTTTCATTAAATTGTTTTACATGTATATATATATGCATACATATGTGTGTGTGTGTACTTAGATAGAACTTGCTCTGTCTGTATAGTGTTATTTGTATGTACATTTTCATTGCTGACCACTTGATACTGGAGAAACATTTTTGTGCTCTTCCCTGGAGAAGACTCACTTTCTCTGTATTCCTTAATTGCCTGTTGTCTAAGAAATCTTCTCTGGATCAATACAAATTTTATTCTGACAACAGAGGAAAAAGAAGTCTTTCACATCAATGTCCTAAAGAATAGTGAGCACATGTATAATTAAGTAAAAAGCTATTTTTAAGGTAAAACAAAACCCTTAGTCAGTCAACGCGATATGTTAGGGATAGAAAATTTGTGAATAGATTTAGGGTTTGACATATCACAAGTAATTTTGAAGGATTTAACACTATGTCAGTTATTTGTGTGGCTGGTTCTAGTCACACTTTTGAATCACTTAATTTCTTCTTACAAACCCATTGCATGCATAAGCTTCTTAAATGACTCTATGAAGCTAAGGGAATTTTCTTTCTTGACATTTGGGATCCAGTGGCTTTAGTTCTTTTAGGCTAATGTAATCAAATACAGCTGAAAGAGAAAGTTTAAAATGGAAGATATTCATTTCTGTCAGTTTTTAAGGCTAGAAAATCCAAACCAAGGCATGGTGCTTCTCTCCAGTTGATTTTCTTGATAGATGCCTCTTTTTACTGTGTCAAATTCATTCTGGTTTAAGAAAATGCTGAACATATGTGTAGATCTTAACTAATTTTTAAAAATATAAAATTCAAGATGAATTACATGATTTATAAGAAATTTCTGAAAAGAAAGAAGCAGGGAAATTAACAGTAAATAATAACTTTATACCTAAGTTTTGGTTTTCAATAAAATTTCTGATAAAATATATTGCTTGTTCTGCCATCATTTTGAACAACACCCAAATATGATATTTAAATGTATTTTATTAAGCAGTCAAGAAAAAGATCTAGTAAGCATTCTTTGTTTATTTTTCCATAGTGTGGTTCTGCTTCATTTCAGCATGCTATAACATAGATGAGACACAAAAATTAGAAACCTAATATATTTAATATTAGAAAACTGACCTATACATTTTGCTATAGACTAAATTAAATTTTCATTAACTTCATTATGTTGATATTACAACCCTAGTTATTTGGGATATATTTGAAGATAATTTTTGATGAGATAATAGTTTAAATGAGGTTTTGGTAGGGTCACCATTTCAATAGGACTGGAGATTTTGGGAGAAGAGAGACATCAGAATAGTGATGATAAAGAAGTAGAGACATTCAAGGTCATAGACAGGTGAAGGTCATCACTGAGTCA
The DNA here is from genome assembly GCA_004026605.1 of Ondatra zibethicus. Classification (NCBI taxonomy): domain Eukaryota; kingdom Metazoa; phylum Chordata; class Mammalia; order Rodentia; family Cricetidae; genus Ondatra; species Ondatra zibethicus. The sequence goes on from PVIU01005769.1 coordinate 41,301, forward strand.
AGGAGGATGATTTAGAAGGAACCAGTGCTTTTGATAAGTTGTTCCTGGAGCTTATGATCATACTTGTCAGGATATAAGTCACACTGTTTAAGCCATCTGATCTTTATACAATGTTATGGCAGGTCTATAAACTAATATATGTTATAAAATACCATTTTCAAGCACCATTTTAATCAGTATAGAAAAAGATCACAATCAGAGTTACGTAAACCGATTAAATTATTCCTCAAATATCTACTTAGTCTCACTTTAGATTCCTAATCAGTCCATTAAGAGAACTCCTAAACAGAAACTGCTTGCCACATTTTATGTTTTTCATAACAATAAGTGCATATGAAACATAAACTGCAACTTTCCTATTGGGTTCTTAAGCTTTCTTTCTATTTTAATGTCTGTGATTTTATTTTGTTTTTTTTCTTAAATCTGTAATTATAGAAATAATTTTATTTTGCTAACCTATTTTGAAGGATCAATGCAAGGATGGATAGAAAAGATTGAAAAGACATGGAAATAAAAATCTCATTATCTTTGAATGTTCTAAGCTTGACCTAAGAGATCATTGTTTTATTCTAGTCTCTGAATAGGAAAATGGATTTGATTGTAGCATGTATAGAGCCAGTGACATAATGTGCTAAAACTTAGGCTGTGAGAGTAACTTCTATTTTATAAAACTTTCTTTTAGAAATGCTCTTTTACAAACATAAATATTTTGTAAATGAATATGAAGAGGAGTTGTTATTCTAGAATGACCTATTGCTCTTTCTTAATCTGTAGTGATCACAAATTGATCACCTATTCAAAAATGATATTTTATATAGTTGTACATGCTTACACATATGTGAAATAAAGGAGTGATACTCTTACCAGTGGTTGAACCTTAAAACAGATTACTAGTATATAATTTTTATATGCATATGTTAAAGAAATCATTATTTTTATTACAAGCATATAGAATGAGACATCAGTACTCTATGCTCACTTTCCCTTGTCTGTGCTGGAATTTTGTCTGGCTTGAATTTGTGCAGATTTTTTGAATGCTTCAAATATCTGTGGCTTCATATGTACATCAATTCTGATAAAACCTTAGAGAGATTGGGAAGAAATTTTAGACACAAAATACAGAATTAAGCATGACTTCTTGGTAGCTGTATATTTTCTTCAGATTTGCTTTGTTCACTAGAAGCAAGCAGAGGCACAATTCCTTTAGGAGAAGGCTTACTAACTCAGCAGTAGTAGCCAAATTTGTGTGACTCCTTAAAAAAGGCTTCCTGTTTCCTGCTAGTTGAATGAACATCTCTGGCTGTTTCAGGAGGCCAAGCACCAGAATTGTGAGCATAGTGCTACAGTTGATTGATGGAAAAGTAGACCCATTGTGTTCCTGGAGCTAGGGTAGAACACATGGCTCATAGAACTGGCAGTAAACATACCTCCTCCATGTCAGACTGGGCAGAGTCAAAAGGCAAAGCAGAATTGGTCCTAGCCATGCCTGCTTAGCATTAAAAAACAAAAAGCACTCCTGATCAGAAAACAATTATAGATGCACAATAAAGACAGATTCAGACAAAAATAAACCTCTAAACGGGTCACAGTGTACAATGTAGGCTTGAAAGAAAGATGAAAAGGAGTATAGACAGTATAAAAAGAAATAAATCGCTCTAAAAATAAGAAGACAAAGTCTTTAAAGAGACAAAGTATAAACAGTCATAGATTAAAGGAGTAAATAAAAATGAGCCACATAAAGATAGAAAATAAACAGAGTCTGGATTATGTATATTATTCTGATTTCTTTGAATTTTTTTGACTATGAATGAACTAAGTACAGAACATTTCATTGTATGGACTGCTAAGCTAAACCAACATATGCATCTTGACTTCAAACTTTGGGTCTAAGGATATGTTGCTTTGGAAAAGAGGTTCTGTATTTATTTTTATAGAGGATAGAAAGCTGTGAATTCCTTACTGGATAATAAGGTTTGATGAAACAAGACACCATGAAGCAATGGCCCAGATGGTCCAACATCAATGACAACTTCAGGACTGCTGGCAGACATGGACCTACCACACTGATTAACAGTGGCCCCAATCAGCAGGAAATAGTCTAGAGAAAAAGACCAAAATTTCCCTAAATGATTGTTTATAAATATTTGTTTATATTTAATGGGGGGATATGCTGTAGAGATGAATACTTTTCATTGGTATGTATCTTGGTTTATTAATACAAATTTAAGGTCAATTTTGTTATATGTACATTTCTACTCTTGATTAAGGTATTGTGCTTTTGCAGCTCATTAAAGATGTAATGCAAAATTAGGAAATACAGGTTAAAATAGGTAGTCATCTATAAAAGTCAAACTTTCAGTCATGTTTGTTAGGTGTTCTAGATATACAGAGATATAGCTCAGATGAATAGTTATTCTTCAAATATGAATATGGCATTTAAAATGTTTTAAGAACTTAGAACTTTTATGATAATGAGACTCATCTGCTCTTGAAGCACTGACCTGCTTCAAGAGGTTGCTGGACATCAAAGAGCCTCCTTTTGGAGTTTGTTAGCCATTTGAAAAAGAAACTGTTCTTGCCTGGACTGCTTGATGGCATGCTGTATGAAGTGGACATGCAGGACCCACAGAAAAAATGATGGCTACAATTGCCTAAAGAAGGCGAGACAATCTTTCAGGGTTCCTGCTTCATGAAAGAAACTGCCAGAAATTCTACAGGACACGGAAGATAGCAACTTATGAATTTTGCTAGTACAAAGCAGAGCAGATCTTCAAATTGCTGCTTCAATAAAAAGTATGCCAGATATTATGGGCCTATAAGCTGAAGATGGATGCTTAATTACAGAAGAACTTTGAGTGACTGTCCAGCCAATGACATGTCTGTCAATTCTAGAGTTTTGTATTGCTTACAACGAAGTGCCTGTTAACTTAGGTAATATTATATCCTCCTGGTGTCTTTGATAGAGTTGAAAAATAGATGGTTACAATTATAGTTTTCCTTATTTACAGTAAAAGATAAAGTAGATACAAATATTGCAACTGTAATTCTTGCTTGATACCTGTTTTGTTATATGTAATTTTACTATGTTAAAATTAAACCTTCCTTTTATTTAGAAAGAAAAGGGATTCCCCTCTGTATGCAATGAATATGTTTAATTACCATTGGTTATTAAAGAAGCTGTTTCAGTCAATGGCTTAGTAAAGTCAAGTCAGGCAAGAAATCTGAACAGAGATATATAGAAAGAGTAGGTAGAGTCAAAGATATTCCCTGTAACTCTTGAAGGAGAAAGACAGCAGTCACCAGCCAGTGCCTTACTGGTAGGCCACAACCTCATGACAATACACAGAATAATAGAAATGGGTTAATTTAAGATGTAAGAGTCAGCTAAAAATATGCTTAAGCTATTCACCAAACAATGTTGTAATTAATATTTCTGTGTTATTATTTGGTTCTGGGTAGCCAGGAAATGAATGAACAGTCTGCCTACAGCCTGTAGGATACCAGAAGAAAGAACAGTTCTGCACCTTGGAAGTTTCTATTACTTATTCATGAAATTACTTTGCTTTATTCGTGTATATATAGGAGATAAGGCCCTTTGTGGGGGAAGGGTATAGACCGGTGTTGTGTTTGTGTCAGAGACAGAAATGTCTCCCCATGGAGAAAGTGACTAGTTTACGTGAAGTAGGGGATCAGTTCTAAAGATTACTAAGTTATAAGGTATAAACCCGAAAAAAAATAAGGGAGTTGGAAAGACTGATCTACTTCTCTATAAAAATGGAAAGAGAGACATTCGAAGTCTTGATTATTTGTTTATACAAAATTCTTTAGCGTGCTTGAAAATTTCAAAATGTATTAAGTTTTTGATGCAATCAGTTTTGTGTCCAGGAAGGATTGCCAACACCCTTTACCTAATTCTTGTCACTTTAAATATGTGACAGTAAGGATCCTATAAACAGAGGTTGGTATGGGACAAAAAAATGGATATCATTCCTTTGATTTCTGAGTTTGATTGACAATTTCAGGCTTGTATTTGTGAAGTGATAATAATAACTGTGTAGGAAGAGCATCATAATATATTAGGAGACACTCTTAAAATTCAAGAAGACTGCTGCTGAAGGATCACAAATTCCAGTCTAGCCTGATACACAGAGGCTCTATCTGAAAGAGATTTTATTTACATGTGTGTTAGTTACTTTTCTCAATGCGTTCAGTAAATATTTAACAAGAGTATTCAAGGAAGGAAAGGTTGATCTTGACTTATGTCTCAGGGGCACAATCTATTGAAGCAGGAAAGATGTAGCTTCAGTATGGAAAGATCAAACAGAGAGGAAGTAGAGCCCAGCTACAAAACCTCAAGACCTGCCTTATGACCTTAATACTTAACCTTCCTCCAGATGTTCCCCCCAAGTGGTTCCTCAGTGATCTAAAACAGTAACATTTGGCCCCAATGGTTTAACAACAGCAACTTAATGGGAATGTTGAGTATTCAATGTCAACATTTTGACCATGTGCTCTCTAGTCTAACATTGATTTTACAGGACAAAATGCAAGCCAAGATACACCTATTCTTCCTCATGCTGTTTCTGTCAAGTATTCTGTCACAGCAACAAATAAGATGATTAATACACATACAAAAATTATAGTAGGTTATAAATATGCAAAAAAAATATACTACCAGAGAGAAAAAGTAACAAATACAGTGACTTCAACTGATTTTCCTGAGTCTTGTAGTAACAGTGATTCAGTCTCAGGGATTTATTGATAGTTTAACACTTAAAGTTTGAATTAGAGTTTATATTATCAATTCTATTAAGTAGCTGTTTATAAAACATTTACTGGTGTTGAAAGGGAATTAGAGGTTGCATGTATTTGAGACAAATAACAGCATCATTAAACACTAGAAGATGAATTTACTGCTCCAGACCCAAACAATGAGGCAGGCAAGAGGATCACTGGCAGTTATATAAGGGTTCTCCGAAGGTCTTCAAGAGACTATTAGCAGGAGTTTCTCAAATTCATAGTACAATGTGATTTTGAGTCACAGAAGTACTGTACTTCCCCAATACGATAGCTCCATTTAGATTTTGTTTTCTCAAGCAGCAGGTTCTAGCCACATCACCATCAATATTTTCCCTCTGCTTTCTTCATTCCCTCATCTTCCTACTCTGCTCTTTATTTAATAGGGTAATAATTCTCATTATTGGCTCATTAAGACTCAAACATCCATGAAGATAATGAAAACCAGTGGGGCTACACTGAGTTAAGAAATCAGATAACTCATTGTGGTTTTCAATTATTGTTCCCTCCACTCTGGAAGAAATATACAAATATGTTCTAGATAATCATAAGATTGATTTTGATTACAATAGAATTTAAAAACAAGGTATCTTTTAAAACAAACACTTTAGTTGAATCTTACTTATTTTGAAGAGTAATGATAAAATTACAATTCTCAATTGTCATATACTTAGTTTTACTTAAATAAATTTATTTTCCTATGCTCATGAAGCAAAATACTTCTTTTTTTTTTTTTTTTTTTAATCTTTAAGCTTTTTTATTATTATTTTGCATTGAGACCTTAAAGCTAGTTCTGGGTTAAACTAAGGAACTCAGTAAGTGGAGCCATCATTATTATTTTTTTTTCCATACATTTGCACCATGCCCTCTTTCAAGGAAGAAGGGGGAGGGAGGAGGGGTGGGGGGTAGTGGGAGGGGACCGGGAGAAGGGGAAGAAAGGAAAAAATTTTTTTTTATCTTTAATTATGTTCTTGAATGGAAAAAATAAAACAAAACAATGTATGCAAAATACTTCTTAGAGGCTTAAAATAACATCTTTGAGTTAACTAAATGTTCTGGGTTCTCAAATTCTAACCACCAATATCTGTTAGTCACTATACATACAAAATAGATGAGACAGAATGTAGGGGCTGGACAGATCATGTACCCATGTATACAATGGGTTATATATACAAAATGAATATTTTCTTTATAATATAAATATACCTGTATATATTATCAATAATAATTTTGTAAGAGCCATGAATCACACACTTGACAGGGAGTTTTTGGGGAAATTAAAGTAGTTATGTGGAGGAGTGAGGGTTGAAAGTGGCATAGGCAGTATTCATTGGGGACCAGTCTGGACAAAAGTACCTCTTGCCAAGGTAGACATGTGGGGCTTTAGAAATATAGTAAATAATATGAGGATGCCAATAAAAACAATAATACAGAGAAACATATAAGATAATATCAGGAGGGAATTACAGGGAGTACTGAAATATACCCACATTTAATTTCCAACTGCTTAAAATATCCCTGACCCCAAAAAGGTAAGAGTAAGGCAAAAAAACTACATCAACATGATACAAAGAAATGAACATACTAATTGAAGGTCACGGGCTACATTCATAGTTAAACATTCTGCTGCTAAAACAGAACAAGTCAAGCTTACGCCCTAGACCAAAACATTCTGTAGGCAAAACCCTCCCTGGGTGGAATCTTTAAGGGAACTGGATCTTAGTATGATCCTTAGGTTTTGTTTGAGGTAGGAACAGATCTACTTCTTTATTCCTGGACTACAAGGTATGATTAGTAGCCACAACTGTTGATGATAACCTTGAAAGAACACAACTCTCTGAACTGTTCTGCCTGGGACCTTTGATGTAGAAGCACAATAACCTTGCAGGAACTAGAATAAGTTCCAACTCTCTGACATTTGGTCAATGTGGAAATAGGCTCATATTTTCTAGCTTCCACAAGTATTTATATAATAAAACCTGAAAAATAACATTTAAAAATACTCAAAATATGAACAAGAAAGAAAGAATGAAGAAAAAGTAAGATCATTGATATAGCTATACTGCGAGCAGAATATATATATATATATATATATATATATATATATATATATATATATATAAATTGTGAGGTCGTCAAAGATTTAACTGCCACTGATTCCCAATATAAACTCTGCATTTGTCAAGTTGTTGGAGATTACTTACCACAGAATATTACATTTTACAACTGATATGGATATAGGTATTTTATGTGAAATATTTGTCTTAACTTGGCATATATTCGGAACCAAAACACACATTCAAATCATTGTGTATACACAAAACATTCACACACAGAGAGGTAGTCTCTTCATAGAAGGGAAAGTTGGATTGTTTCAAAGTAGCATTTTTCTCTTATAGTTTGAGTTTAAAATCATCAAAGACCTGCTTTTAAGGCCTGATATCCAGTCTGTGTCACTCATGGGTGAGGGACTTTTAGGATATGTGAAGGTGTTAGTAGATAGGTAATTTAGTTTACCTGGTAGAGCAAATTGGGCCCTACTACTTTATCTCTTATTCTTTGCTTCCAGTCTGCCATGAAGCAAACATTTTGTCACCAATAGGCTCTTGTCTAATATGCTGAGTCTATGGAGCAGAAAGGCAAGAAATTTTAGATTAAAACTTCTGAAACCCATCCTCAAATAATTCTTGCCTCTTTTAAATTAATGATCTTGTATATTTTGGTATTCTGACAATAATCTGACTTAACACAGTTTCAAATTCTGGGAAGGAAGGTGCCATTTCTTAAGGACCTAATAATATTCTGCATAAACTATCTCTAGCCATTACCTCCTACAACAAGAGAAGACCTCTGACCTAAAGAAAATGGATCACACTAACTACGTGAAAACCTAAGAAATAGGTCTTGCTATTGATTTAACTTCTACATGAGGATATTCAGTTGACATCATGGTTCTGCCCAGTAAAGACCTCTAGCAGAAGATTCAGACTAAATGTTTTGAACTCTTGGGTTCAGAAGTGATTAGTTACTAAATCTGTTACTTCAAATGCATAATAATGAGCTGCTTGTTTTGATAATATGAACATGGCTAGGACACTAATATGCTGAAATTTAATATCCTTTATGAATTATTAAGAAGTAAATCCAGGTCGGACCTTTTAAAAACAAAAGAATCTGACTTAATTAATTGTATTATTGGCTTAATAAAATAATGAGATTAGTAATTTGTTTGGAGGTGGCTCTGTAATAAATTTTTGGGTATCAGACACACATGCTGCTTCTTGCCTCTGATTCCTTCTACTATCCTGATACTGTATGTGTAAGAAAGTCATCTATAAATTTGATCTATCAAACTTTTTCATAACCATGAGTCAAGCAAAATAAACCTCTTTCCTTTATTATTTTAGGTATTATATCACTGAAAACTGAAACAAGCAAATGAACAAACACAAAATTGAAACACTTAACCCATTCAAAAAAGGAAACCCAACTTAAGCAGTCCTTATCACATGGATTCTTCAATATTCAGTTGTGTGTCAAACCCCTCATTGGCCTCAGAGGGAAAGCACGTATATATCCTCAAATACCATCTGGCTCTGAACTCTATGTACTGTTATCTTATCAAGCTGCTTTGAAGACTCATACCCTTAGAACTTCTGCTATGCAATAGCCATGAAGAGAAATTTCCAACTGACACATTTGTTTGACTTCAGGCCAGTTGTTTCAGGTTTACCAATGAAAGTGTCTATACTTGTCCAAATACTTATTGCCTTGTAAGACTCCTTGATATTGTAGTAGAGGTCTATTAAAATAACAATGGAGGCACAAGTCTGGGACTTCCAAGGGAGTAGGCAGGAACCAAAGAACTCTGCAGGTCAAGGCGCAAATCCCAAACCTCTCAATGAGTAGGGCTGAGCGAGCTCTGTCAGAGCAGGCCCAAGGCAGCAACTTCAGCAGAAAGTCCCCCAAGCAAGCAATATCCATAGGAGCAGGCCTGAAGTACCATTGGTATTGCAGACTGTGCCCCGGAATCGCACCTAGTGACCTCCAGGAACATGGAGTGACCAAGAGGGTGACTGGAACTGTGGCCCTGCCTACACCACAGGGAGCATCCATTTGAGCCTTGGATCCACTGGCAACTGGAGGATTGATCACCACAGTCACAGACAGCCCCAACTACAGCAATAAGAGGAAAAGATGGGTACACAAGGTAAGAACACACTCAACACCACAAAGAGCAGAATGGGAGCGGCAAAAACTAACGACCCTGCAACAGCAAGATTTGAACAACCAAATCTAGGTTAGACAGAAGAAAATGACCTAAAAATAACTTTAGGAGAATGTTTCAGGTCCTTAAAGAGGAAATGAAAAATTCACTCAAAGTAATGGAGCAAAAGACAAACAAAAAATTGGAAAAGTCACCAAATCCCTTAAAGAAAGCCAAGAAAAAGCAATCAAACCTATGAAAGAAACTATTCAAGACTTGAAAACTGAAATAGAGACAATAAAGAAAACACACAGCAAGAGAATTTTAGAAACAGAAATCATGAGAAAACCATAAATGCAAGCATAAACAGCAGACTACAAAAGATGGAAAAGAGAATGTCAAGCACTAAAGATACAGTAGAGGAAATAGATTCATTGAAAACATTAGATCTAACAAAAGCTTAACACAAAATATCCAGGAAATATGGGGTACAATGAAAAGACAAAACCTAAGAATAATAGGTATAGAAGTTCAACTCAAAAGCACAGAAAATATATTTAAGAAAATCATAGAAGAAACTTTCCCAACCTAAAGAAAAATATGACTATGAAGATAAAAGAAACATATTGAATGTCAAATAGACTGGATCAAAAAAAGTCTCCTCACCACATAATAATCAAAACACTAACATACAAAATGGTGAATATAAGAGCTGCAAAGGAAAAAGGCCAAGTAACATATAAAGGCCAACCTATCAGAATTACACCTGACTTCTCAATGGAAACAATGAAAGCCAGAAGGTTCTGATAAAGTGTCATGCAGACATTATGAGACCACAGATGCCAGGCCAGACTACTATACCCAGCAAAACTTTCAATCATCATAGAAGAACAAAACAAGATATTCCATGACATAACCAGATTTAACCAGTACATAGGCAAAAACCCAGCCATACACAAAGTACAGAAGAAAAACTCTATCCCAAAGAAGTTGGCTATCACAACGCAACATAACCAAATGATGATCTCCCAGCAGCAAATCCCAAAGAAGGGAAAAACACAGAAAATAGCATCACCAACAATGAAAACTTAATTAACAGTAGATAGCAATCACTGGTCATTAATATTCCTTTATATAAATGGACACAACTCACCTATAAAAAGACACATTCTAACAGATTAGATACAAAAACAGAATCCATCCTTCTGCTGAATACAAGAAACACATCTCAAGGACAAAGACAGACATTATCTCAGAGTAAAGGATTGGGAAAAATTTCCCAAACAAATGGACCTAAAAAGGAGGTGGTATAGCTATCCTAATATCTAAAAAATAGATTTCAAATTAAAATCAATCAATAGAGATAAAGAAAGACAGTTGATATTAGTCACAGGAAAAATCCATCAAGAGAAAATCTCAATACTGAACATCTATGCCCTGAATACAAGGGCACCCTCATATGTAAAAGAAACATTTATAAAGCTAAAATAACACATTAAACCCAACACATTAATAGTGGGAAACTTCAACACTCCATTCTCACCTCTGAACAGGTATGCCAGACAAAAAATTAACAGAGAAATAAGGGAACTAACATTTTATAACTCAAATGAACTTAATAGACATCTATATAACATTCCATCCAAATATAAAAGAATATACCTTCTTCTCAGCACCTCATGGAACGAACCGTCTCAGAAATTGACCACATATTAGGTAACAAAACAAACCACAACAGATACAAAAATTGGAATAACTCCATGTATCTTATTGGATCACCATGGTTTAAATTTAGCATTCAACAGCAACACTAATGCCAGAAAGCCCACAAACACATGGAAATTACACAATACCCACGTGAAGCATCATGGGTTAAGAAAGAATTTAAATACTTCCAAAAATTCAATGAAAATGACTGCATAACATACCCAAATTTATGAGACACAATGAAAGCCGTGTTAAGAGGAAAGCTTATAGCACTAAATTCCTATATAAAGAAGTTGGGAAAAATCCCACACTTGTGAGCTAGCAGAACACTTGAAAACTATAGAACAAAAAGAAGCAAACTCAACCAGGAGAACTAGATGTCAGGAAATAATCAAACTGAGAGCCAAAATCAATAAAATAGAAACAAAGAAAACAATACAAAGAATCAATGATACAAAGAGTTGATTCTTTGAGAAAATCAACAAAATAGACAAACCTTTATCCAAGCTAACCAAAAAGGAAGAGAAAGAATATCCAAATTAACAAAATCAGAAGTGAAAAGGGGGACATAACAGATGTGATAGAAATCCAAAGAATCATTAGGTCATATTTTCAAAACCTGTAGTCCACAAAATTGGAAAACGTCAAGAAATGGACAACCTTCTGGATAAATATCACTTACCAAAATTAAATCAAGACCAGATAAGCAAATTAAATAAACCTATATCTGTTAAAGAAATAGAAACAGTCATCAAAAGTCTCCCAACCAAAAAAGTGAAGGACCAGATGGTTTCAGCTGAGAATTCTACAAGATTTTCAAAGAATAACTAATACCAATATTCTTCAAAATGTTCCACACAAAAGAAACAGGAGGAAAATTGCCAAAATCTTTTTATGAAGCTATAATTGCCCTGATACCACATAAAGACATTACTAAGAAAAAAATTTTACACCAATCTCACTCATGAACACTGATGCAAAAATATTCAATAAAATACTGGCAAATTGAATCCAAGAACACATCAGAACCATCCCCCAAAATGGTCAAGTCTCTTTATCCTAGAGATGCAGGGTTGGTTCTACATATGGAAATCTGTCAAAATAATCCACCATACTAACAAACTAAAAATTAAAAACCACATGATCATCTCATTAGATGCTGAAAAAGCCTTCAACAAAATACAACATCCCTTCATGATAAAGGTCTTGGAGAGAGCAGAGATACAAGAACCTACCTAAAAGCAATAAAGGCAATATACAACAAGCCAAAAGCCAACACCAAACCAAATGGCAAGACACTCACAGCTAGTAAACTGAAATCAAGAACAAGAAAAGTTTGCACACTTTGTCCATATCTCTTCAATATAGTTCTTGAGGTTCTAGCTAGAGCAATTAGACAACAAAAGGAGATCAAGGGGATACAAATCAGAAAAGAACAAGTCAAAACCTCACTATTTGCTGATCATATGATAATTTACATAAGCGACCCCAAAAATTCAAGCAGTGAACTTCCAGAACTCATAAACACTTTCAGTAATGTAGCAGAATACAAGATTAATTTAAAAAATCATTATCCATCCTTTACATGGATGATAAAAGGGCTGAGATAAAAAAACCCGAGAAACATCACCTTTCACAATAGACATAAATAACACAAAATATTTCAGAGTAACTCTAATCAAACAAGTGGAAGACCTCTATGATAAGAACTTTAAATCCTTGAAGCAGGAAATTGAAGAAAGATGTTAGAAAGTGGAAA
>PVIU01005769.1:53870-109398 GCA_004026605.1 Ondatra zibethicus
GAAAAAAAAAAAAAAAAAAAAAAAAAAAAAAAAAAACAGACAGGAGGACCAATGGAACAAAATCAAAGACCTAGATATTAATCCACACACCTATGAACACCTGATTTTTGACAAAGAAGCAAAAAATATAAAATGGAAAAAAGAAAGCATATTTAACAAATGATGATGGCTTAACTGGATATCAACGTTATCCAGAAGAATAAAAATAGATCCATATCTATCACGATGCATGAAACTCAAGTCCAAATGAATCAAAGATCTTAACATAAATCCAACCACACTAAATCTCACAGAAGAGAAAGTGGGAAGTACACTTGAACACATTGGCACAGGGGACCACTTCCTAAATAAAACCCCAGTAGCACAGACAGTGAGAGAAACAATTAATAAATAGGACGTCCTGAAATGGAAAAGTTTTGATAAAGCAAAGGACATGATCAACAAGAAAAATGGCAGCCAACTAAATAGGAAAAGATTTTCACCAACCCCACATCAGACAGAGGATTGGTCTCTTCAATATATAAAAAAAAGAATAAATTGGTCATCAAAAGAACAAATAATCCAATAAAAATAAAGTATAGGCCTAAACAGAGAACTATCAACAGAGGAATCTAAAATGGTAGAAAGACACATAAAGCAATGCTCAACATCCTTAGCCATCAGAGAAATGCAAATCAAAACAACTCTGAGATTCCATTTTACATCTGTAAGAATGGCCAAGATCAAAAACACTAATGACAACTTATGCTGGAGAGGATGTGGAGTAAAGGAAACACTCCGCCACTGCAGGTAGGAGTGCAAACTGGTACAGCTCATTTGGGTATACTGTTAGGACTTTTTCCTAACGCGAGCTCTCTGCCCAAGCAAAAATCCCAAACAAGCCAAATCACAACAAGACAAATTAAGAAATATCCAGGTTTAATGGGATTCCTGCACTCTTGGATGGCACCAACGGGGAACCGGGAGGTCACGAACGTGACCACTGGGGAGAGAGGAAAGAGACCATAAGGGCACCTTCCAGGGAAGCAGTTTAAGTAGACTGGGGGAGTGGTCAAGATCTTGGCCTGATTGTCTTGACATTCCTCCTGCGAGGGGTCAAGGGACAGGGCCTCCAAAGATGGAGTGCAGAGACCAGGACTTGGGACTTACATACACTTATGGCAATTTCTCAGAAATTAGGAAACAACCTTCATCACAACCCAGCTATACCACTTTTGGGTATATACCCAAAGGATGCTCAATCATACCACAAAGACATGTGTTCAACTATGATCATAGAAGCATTGTTTGTCATCGTCAGAACCTAAAAAACAACCTAAATGTCCCTCAAACAAAGAAGGGGTAAAGAAAATGTGGTACATTTACACAATTGAATACACAGCAGAGACAATTAATAACATTGAAATTTGCAGGCAAATGGTTGGATCTAGAAAACATCATATTGATTGAGGTAACCCAGACCCAGTGCAAATATCATATGTACTCACTAATTAGTGACTTTTAGACATAAAGCAAAGAAAACCAGCCTACAATTCACAATCCCAGAATACCTAGACAACCACACCCTAACAAGATGTGATTGGTTGATAGAGTTTCCCCATCATCTCCCGCTTTTGTCTAAACAAGATTGATCCAAACCCAACACAGCTATATATAATAGGAACAGATAACAAACAATATACAATAAACAATATTAAGCAAGGAACTCATATCAAAAGTTTCACTAAACATTCTATTTCAATGAGTCTAACTATTACATTGAAATTAAGCTTGGCTAAATCATGAGGAAGGTAACTACAATTATCTAATCTTCAACTCCATCAAAGATCTGAGAAAAGAAACAATATTACTTGAGTGAACAGGAAGTGCAATCAAGAGCTTCCAAAATGTGCAACAAATGACAGAGACAACTGACTACCTGGGAAATCACCCAAAGTCTCACTTGCAATGTTGAAGCAACCAACTTTGGCTAAGGCCTAACATAACTGACATACCATTTTCAAAGGCAAGAAACTTTGCAAAACTATCTTACCTTGACTTGGCAGGATATGACAGTCCTGTTTTATCCATTTGAAGATACTCTGCATCTCTGTCAGTGATTGAGGTATGGGCATTTCTTTGCCTAAGGGCCAATTCTACCCAGAAGAAAGGCTCCAGGTGGAGTGTCTTTGGTGTTCAACATTCTCTCGGGAATAGATTGGTGTTGCCAGAAGCGATTGTGTCTCACTACCATGGAACTCTAAGTTAGATTAAAGGCCATTTTCTACAGCTCCTTGAAGAGGTTGAAGATTATCTATCTATACTGAATATAATCTCTATGTATCTAAAGAAGCTGATTAGTCTAATTAAAAATACGACAAACATAGATGACTATTGATCTATAATTCTCAATACCTGTCTAACTTAAAGACTAAGACAATAAAAACTGTGCAATAAATGAGGACAATTACCTTCAAATGTAAACAATGTATAAGTATCTTGATCAGAGGTAGTAATGTATTCTATGGTATGGTAAATATATATATATATATATATATATATATATATATATATATATATCAATACATAAACAATGTTTTAAACAAAGGTAGAAACATACATGCATACAATATTCAATATAATTTAACTTTGTATCAATATACAAGAATCTATACCAATATAATTGTCTAAAAAACAATAACTCACAAATATCAATCTATTATCCCATCATCCAATTATCCCTCTTTTTTTATTAAAAAAAAATCCCTGAGCCTATAAAATTCCTCCCCCATCCCTCAACTGTATACCAATTATAATCAACCCCTAAATGATGTTCCTCAGCCTGAGGGCAAACTTTGCTGGGAGAGGGGACATCATCCTCTAAAGTTGCTTCCAGCTATCATGGGGGCAACGTAATTTTTAGGGGATCCTGTTAAAGTAAATGATGGTTAAATTAAAAGATTAATATTTGGCCTGGTAAAATTTCAAATAGTCTCTAAGTATTTCGTGGAGGTGTAGTAATGAGGGGCTTGGGCTGCGTTCCCGGCGCTGGGCCCCTTGTGCCATCCGGCTCCTGGTGTGTACCCGAAATAATTACATGGAAACTGTATTCATTTAAATACTGCCTGGCCCATTATCTCCAGCCCCTTCTTGGATAACTCTCACATATTATTTTAGCCCATCTCCATTAATGTGTATTGCCACCTGAGTTGTGGCTTACTGGCATGAGTCTAACCAGTGTCCATCTTGTGCTGGAGAAGCATGGCGTCTGCTACACTGCCTTCTCTCTCATAGCATTTTGTTCTATCTACTCCACCCACCTAGGGGCTGTCCTACCAAAAGGCCAAGGCAGTTTTCTTTATTTAACCAATGAGGGCAATATACAAACAGAAGACCCTCCTACACCATGGAGGTATGGCCAGAATGTTTTAAAAGAAGTGCACCATTTCAGCTAAGCAAGTTGGAACTGTCTTGTGCAGCTCGTATCCAAAACAGGTCTTGTAGTAATGCTATCAGCATCATGACGACATATTAACCAGGTGGAGTTGTTGTGGGCCCCACCTTCTTCCTGGAAACTTCAAAGATTACTGCAGGAAAATTTATTGTTTATAATGGAAAACTTAAGCATTATTTAAATAGGCATACATATATATTCAATGAAAGGTATGATAAAGGCAAAAATAGATATGAAGAAAGGCAAAGAAGTTTTATAAATTATTTTTTCCTTCTGTCCCATATCATGGCTCTTGACATGAGAAAGAAACTCTGGGTTTCTCTTAACAACAGGCTTGGAATTAGAGAGGGACTGAGCCAGAGTCCAACACCAAAACCAGCTCTATATATTTATAAATATAAGTACATTCATGTATATCTAAAAGTATGTTTCGAATATTTTCACCTATGGAACCTATTCAATTTTCTTGCTGATTCTTATTGGGTTGTAAATTGTTTCCATCTGTCAGTATTCAAACATCCAGGGTCCCTTGAATTTTTTGAAAATGAGTATTTTCCTGCAGAGATAAGAACAGAACCCTGCCCCCATCCTATATGTTTTTCTTACCATCTGTATGATTATCACCACTGTGGATGAACTGTCATTTATCCTTTCCAAGAGGTTCCTCCTCTTCAAACCGAATCTTTATTAATTTTGATGGCATCCACAATTTTTCTTCTTCTGTGGAAACAAGAGCAAAACCCCTTCCCCAACACAGCACATCTCCTGGCTTCCATTGCAAGGTCAGCACATCCTTGAAATAAACTGGTTGATTTAATTCAGCAGACTTTTCCATTATCCAATGTCTTTCTGCTGCTGTTGTCCCTTTCTCATTTGCATTAAGAAAATTTAAGGTTAACAAAGCATTATGTAATCTATATCTGGGTGGTATTTTCCACCCCTTTCTGTTTATTTAACATATCCTTTATAGTTCGATTTGATCTTTCTATAACAGCTTGACCTGTAGGATTGTGTGGTATACCTATAACATGCTCAATATTATAATAAGCAAAAAACCGTTTAATTTTCCTAGAGACATAATCTGGACTTTATTTGTGCAGGTATACCCATGATGGCCATGATTCTAATAATGGGTGATTACTGAATCAGCTTTTTCTGAGCTTAAAGCAGTTGCCCACTGAAAACCTGAATAAGTGACAATGGTGTGCTGTACATATTTTAATTTGCCAAATTCTGCAAAGTGGGATAGTTGCTATTAATTTCTCCCAAAAAATTAGCACAAGCTCTTTGCCATGGTTCATTGTTTTCCCATAACTTTCTTATCTCATCATTAATGAAAGGCACTATAATTTCTGCTGGGTCTGTGCCTGCTATTCGAGGAAGTCTCAATTTACATTTTATAATTAATTCAGAGACTTTTTCCACATACGTTTTTAATTTTTTACTTGGCTTATGTGGTAAAAAGATCCATTCTAAGATACTATCATCTCTCTGCATTAAAATTCCTGTAGGAAAAATTCTGGAAGGCAATATGAAAAGAATACAACTAAGCTCTGGATTCACCCTATCCACATGTGCCTCCTGTAATTTTTTCTTAACCATTGTCAGTTCCTTTTCTGCTTCAGCTGTTAATTCTCTGGAACTATTCAAGTCTTTATCACCATCTAAGGTTTTGTTTAAATGAATTATTAGATCAGGTGTTATCCCAACAGCCAGTCATAGGCTGGAGATGTCTCCTAACAATCTTTGAATGTCATTAAGAGTCTGTAACCGATCTCTCCTAATTTGTGCCTTTTGTGTCTTAATTTTTTGTAAATCTATTTTTTAACCTAGATAATTGAAAGAATCTCCTCTCTGTATTTTATCAGGAGCAATCTGCAATCCCCATTTAGGTAAAACTATCTTTACTTCTTCACACAGTCTTTCTAAGGTATCTATGTTTGAATCAGATAGCAAAATATCATCGATGTAATGGTAAATTATAGACTTATGTAATCATTTACATATTATTTCCAGTGGTTGACTTACAAAATATTGACACACGGTGAGGCTGTTGAGCATTTCCTGTGGGAGGATAGCCCACTGGTACCTCCTAATAGGCTGAGAATTATTATAAGCAGGCAAAGTGAAGGCAAACTTTTCTCTATCTTTTTCTTATAAAGGTATAGTGAAGAAACAATCCTTTAAATCAATAACTATGAGAGGCTATCCTTTTGGTAACAGACAGGGCAGAGGAATTCCAGATTGCAGAGTGCGCTTAGGTTGAATAGCTTTGTTGATAGCTCTAAGATCTGTCACCATTCTCCGTTTTCCAGATTTTTCTTAACAACAAATACAGGAGAATTCTAAGGGCTGGTAGATTCTTCTATATGTCGAGCATCTAATTGCTCTTGCACCAGCTGTTCTAAAGTCTGCAACTTTTCCTCAGCCAAAGGCCATTGCTTGACCCATATTGGCTTCTCAGTCAACCATTTTAAAGGCAGGGCTGTTGCTACATCTGAAGGGTTATCAATTGCTTTGTGTTCTTGTACAGCCTGAATGGCCGGTGTTCGTCATCTGTAATATCTTCTAATATTTTCCTCAGAAATATAACATTCAGCAGGAATGTTAATCTGGGTATTCCATTGCTGCAATAGGTCATGACCCCATAAATTCACTGCAATATTGGCTACATATGGCCTTAGTTTTCCTATTTACCCTACTGGCCCTATGCATTCAACCCATCTCTTGCTTTGTCTTACCCGAGATAGGGTTCCAATCCCCATGAACTGAACATCTACCTCCTGAGGAGGCCAATTCGGATGCCAAGATTCTGGAGTAATGATACTTACATTTGCACCCATGTCTAATAAGCCTTCAATAAAAATGCCATTTATACACACTTTTAGCTTTGGTCTTTAATCATTTATAGAAGTCTGACAGAATATACATTTCCTCTGTCCCACCAGATTTCTTGACTCATTCTCCACATTTATCTAATCATTCAGACCTTTATTGCTTTTGACAGCAGGCATGGGACCTTCTAATTTTCCTGATGAGACACATTCTCCACAGTAACTGGGAATGACCGGACCACATTCGTCATGGGTTCCTGCGAGAGGCCCCCCACAGCGTTTCCTGATGGTATTAGGTTGCCTTATCTATCTCTTCTTGACCTACGTTCATTTGTCCAATGTCGGCCTTTGTCACACCTTCTACATAAACCTGAAGGCTGAGTCCTCCTGTTCCTGTTATTCCCAGAAGTGGCATTATTCCTGGAAATCCATTGTCTACAATCCCTTCTCATATGTCCCATTCTACCACAATTAAAACATTTGGTATTTTGATGTCTTCTCTTACCATTGGAAATTGCTTCTCCTACCCATGCTCAGTACCATAGTCAAAGGTCTCGACATTCATTGTATGCAAGACCCATTCATCCAAGGTGCTGATCTGATCTTTAAAGGCCCCAGGATCCTTTTGCACTCTATTTTGACATTCTAAAAAATAAAGATTCAATTATTATATGTCTAGCATCTGGGTCAGTTATCCCTATTTGTACAGCCCTAGTTAGTCTTTGTAAAAAGTCACTAAAGGGTTCCTTCTGACCCTTTTAACCCTAAGATATGATTCCACTCTTTGTCCTGGTTCCTGAAACCTGACCCAAGCCTTTAAAGCTGCTGTGTCATATACATACAGGGTGTGGTCATCATAAAGAGCTTGGTCCTGAGGATCAGAGTAAAGTCTGTCACCTAGAATTTAATCTAGGGAAATCTCAGTTCCTTTCGCTCTTTCCTGTTGCGCTAAAATTCTTGCTTCCTCTTTAAGAAGGCATGTCCAGTGCAATTGCAGCCCACTTTCTAAGACAGCTGAGATTAACTGAGCCCAATTGTGAGGTGTGGTTTTGTTACTGAAAGCCCAAGTTTTGACCATCTCTCTATCAAAGGACGAATGTAGTCCATAAGTCACAATTGCTTGTTTAATTTCTTTTAAATCACTCATAAGTATGGGCTCCCCTGTATATTCCTTGATAACCTTAGGGTATTTGGAGAAAGCTACTTTTTCTGATGTTATTACTGGAAAGGCAGGTAGAACTCTGGGGAAGCTATCCCAGAGAGTTTTACGCACTGATGAAGTTAAATTTTGCCTTCTTACCTTTTGCTCCTGGTCATCAAAGTAGATAATTTCCTCAATCTTTTCAAATCTGTTTACATTGCCTTCTGCAATGTCTGGATCTCCTGTCCAGTATTCTGCTCTAATGCCCTCATTGAGGATTCTAAGGTATGACATCTGTCCATTAGAGATAAAATCTCATCCTTGGACATAATCTTCATGGCATGTATATTACCTTCTTGGAGAGACATTCTATCAGTCAATCTGTCATACCCCTTTGATAGAGTCTGATTAACACATTCAACAGTGCGAATTCTCTCAAATAATGTTTTAGCACCCACTGTCATGGACTGGGTCTTATGTGCCAAATCAGCCATTTCCTTCTCCAGTGTGCTGAATCTCTCCTTAAATGAATTACTATTAGACTGTACCTTTTCTAAAAATAGCTAAGTTGACCGAGTCATATTAAACAAAGTCTTAGTATCCTCCTTGAGATCGCAAACTCTTTCTTGAAGAGTTTGGTATCAGTATGTATTGTGTGTAAAAGTACCTCAGCCAACTGAAAATTGTTAGTTAAGATGGTTGAGTCCTTCCTTAGATTTCCATCTTCCTTTCTAAGAAGCCTGGATTCAGTCTGTAAAGACTGCATCATTTTCCTATTGTCAAACCATATTTTTGTAAAAATACTACAGAATACAAGAAAAAAGGTGAATCCTAGAAATAGCCATGTAAGAGGGGCTTCATATGTGATTTGTAAGACCTCACAGATGGTGTAAGTAAAAAAGCTATGGAAACCTTAGATTGTCTGACATATTGCCCTTTTTTTAAATTCAAAGTAATAAATCTTACCTGTGGTTCAATCAGCTGGAGTAGGTGCAATAACTGTTGCCTGCCAGTAGGTGGCAGGGTGCACCTGAATCCTTGTGCCTGGTTTTAGATGGAAATACATTATTATTATTATTATTATTATTATATTTTAATCACAGACCATGAGCTCTGTGAATGTCTGGCTTTTCAATAGGTGTGGCGTGGTAGCTGTGGCTGGACCCAAAGCCTGCAGCATGAGCGGCGCGAGGGAGAAACTGAGCAGGGAGTGAGCAGTGACGCTGTGACTACGAGGCTCGTGAAGCTGCACTGGGCCCGGGTTGGGGAGCACACAGAGACGCAGCTATGGGGCTTGAAGTTGGGTGCAAGCTGGCCAGTCTTAGCCCAAATGAACGTGTGGGGGAAGTGCACAGTGGGGCTGGGGCATGGGCACGGGGCGTGGAGCCGAGGGAAGCCGAGAGGGCTGTCTATGTCCGGGGTGGCGGCGGAGCTGGGCTGGATGCCTGCGCTGAGTGGTGAGGGCTCGGGGACACCGCAGAGAGTGGGGGCATGAGTAGTGGTGCAAGTTGCGGCTGGGGGGGGGAGATAGGACAGTCTACGCACAAATAAATGCAGCTTGGTGCGGCTGTTGGCAGCTGGCTAGAGCCACAAGAGGCTCTAAAAACCCCACGAACTGGGCGCTAAGTGTTGGTGAATTAGGTTGGTACAATAAATAACTAAGCCAGCTCAAGAAGAACAGTTATATTTTAATGGTTAAAAAGGAGAAACTCATGCTACAAGAGTGGGAAGTCTGACGTCCTATCTGTTCAGCGGGCACTGCACAGAGAGAGAAAGAGAGAGGTGAGAGAGAAAGAGAGGGCACCTGGGTCCTCCCAGTTTTTTTTTTTACCTGGGCCCCAGGTAGCCATACCCTAACTAGATGTTATTGGTTGATAGTTTCCCCATCATACCGCCATCTCCCAATTTGTGCACACACTGATAACACAGGTGAATAGAAACCATATGCTCAAGCTTTCTCTTTCTCTTTTCCATTAGGGTGCATTACATTTGACACAACCTCAGTGATGTTACTTTGTTCATGTTCACATTAGTCTGTTTCAACAAAATTTCACAATGTCAGACTCTTCTCTATTCTACAGTAAACAGGTAATCAAATTTCAGTCAATAATCACTTTAGTCTTATCATGCCACTTGAGATCAGCAAGAAATATGGTATGAATTAGTATTCTCCTTTCTGATGAAAGACTCATTCATTATGGAAGAAATTCACATGCAGAAGTACCATACTCTATTGAAAACACTCTAATAAAAATAATAACTCATCTTTCTTAATGGTGTGATGCTCAAAGATTGGGTTCATGGGGTTAGAAAACCGGTTTTACTAAGAGCACTACATACTAAAAACCATGGGCCAAACAGGAGTTTGTATTTCCTGTAAATTATCAACACTTATTATGGGAAAAAATTTAAAGGCCTTCAAAACTATAAAATTCAGAACATTGTATTTCTTAACATTATACAGCATCTGATCACCAGCCTAACTCATTTCCTTTCTGGTTATCCACATATTTTAGTCACATTCACTTACAGTTAGAGAAACTCTGTATATGGCCCTAATGCTTTCAAACTTCTTTGTAAATACGTGATTCTTATTGGATAAGCAGTTAGAACATGATCAAGAACAACCTCCGTATTTCTATCTCCAGATCATATGAAGAGTAAAGATGGAGTTTTCCTTGGTTACCTGATAATTTGCCTCAGATACTTTTTTGTTTGTTTGTTTGTTTGTTTTTTCTAGACAGGGTTTCTCTGTAGCTTTGGAGCCTGTCCTGGAGCTAGCTCTTGTAGACCAGCCTGGCCTAGAACTCACAGAGATCTGCCTGCCTCTGTGCTCTGAGTGCCTGGCCACCTCATATATCTTTTATTTTTAACCAGAGATCAGAATTTCTATTCATACAGAGTGTTTAAGAATTTTAAAAACACTAATAGAAAACAAATGGAATTTTAAGTTAGAAAAATATAAGTTAAAATCATAAACATAGTAACTATGTATCTAAGAAAACCACAGAACAAGTGAAGAAAGTTACAGTGTCACATAACAGGATAAGATGTGGAAAACACTGATCCAGATGTTCGTAGGATTTCAATGTGACATTCATTTCATTAAACTTCTCACATTACCTAGGTAGTCAGAAAAGCCTGTGTTAGTCATGGTGAATCCATGTCATAAAACCTGACTTTGAAAACACCCCAGAGAAGAGACCAACTTAGATGAGCTTGGCAGGACACCTGACCTGTGCACACTTGCTTTTCTTTTGTCATCTTCTAATGGAAGCTGCCACTGTCAGTGGTGCTGGAGCTACTGACACTGATAGATGCATTTTGTTCAGGATATGCGAAGATGTAATCCGTTTGGGTTTCAGAAAACTACTCTTTGCCTAAGTTAGTTCACCAGTAAGCCTTGTGTGGGATGGATTAACCTATAATAACTGTTAGTTGAGTTGTTTGTTCCTTGCTTCTACTTCCAAACCTTCACAGAACAATGTGCTCCACTTCCACATCAAGGAAATTTATAAGTAGTTCTTTTAGCGTACTTTATCAGGAATATTTTAAGTATTTTGACCTGGTACTGCATTATGCTCTGGGGTTATTTGGTTAGAATCTATGCATTTGCTGTCAAAGGATGCTTGGATTTTTTTTTTTTGATTTGAAAAATTTAGGGTCAGGAAGTAAATTTATGTGAATGTTTTTTGCTGTAGTATCAAGCAGAGATTGTCTCTAGAACCATTCAGCAGAAAATTCATTTCCTCAAATTTAATATTATTGAACAAATAATGCTACTTATAAAACAAATCAAATCTCATGAAAATTTTCTGCCCTAGAAATGAGAAGTTTGTTGACACTATAGTTATATACAATATTCAGGAAAAGTTCATATTAAGATAACATGCAACAACACTTAAAACAGAGATGATGTTCAATTTCCTTCTAACACAGGTATCTGTCTTTTAAATTATATTTTAAAATGGAGTACTGAAAACTATCAAAAATTTATTGAAAGCTTCATATATTATCACTAAATAACTCTCTAAAATTATAAAATATTCATTTATTTCTACTCTTATTAGTATTTACCTTAACTGTAGTGATTATAAAATCATTATTATTTCTAAAGTAGATGAAGAGTAAATACAAAAGTTCTAGAGACCCACTCTTTACAGTGACTTCAACAAAACTAATCTGTAGACATTTTCAGGGACTGTGTATTACTTTTATTTTTTTCAACAAAGTAAAATAAAGCTTATATCTTTTGTTTTGAAGTCTTGAGTATAGAGTGACTCCTTTGTGTGATATTTTTAATGAAACTTATTTTCTCATATAAATTATGTATCTCTGGGCAGCCAGCCTTCGCCTTATTTCACTAGTAGAACATCTGTTATATCAAACTACAGGACAAGTCTTAACTAAATATTTGTGTTTCTCAACATAACACTTGTCTACCAACCATAGACGATGGTGCAGAAAAGTAAGGACCTGCTCAGGAGGCCAAGGGTTGGTTTGGGTGAGGTATGGGACAATAGCCCTTCTGACACCTGGTGAGCTCCCAAGAAGTTAAACATGAAAAGCTTACATCTAGATACTGTGGGCAGTGACAAGTAGGGAGGTTACTTAGCTCCCTCTATTTCTGAGAGAAGTGATTTTCTCACTTTTCACTCATTTGTAACAAGGCCTGACTGGTGTTTTGGGGCAACATATCTTATCTATTTTATCCTTTACTAATTTAGGTTTAATGAGGTTATTCTGTATTGGTCTATTTAGCAAAGTAGAATTAGTAGTTATCTGTGCAATAAATGAACTTTTAGTCATGTAAATAGAAACTATAATAAAAGCTGTGAGCAAATTAATAGTAGAAGAGGAAAAAGATGCCCAACAATAGGAAATAAGAAAAGGGTGGAAAGTTCAACATCTTGTGTATTGTGAAGCTAAAGTAACAGCAACAGAGTCCTGGTAATATTGGTTTCTCCCAAGGTTTTTAACAAGGGAAAATCACAATAAGTAATGACCAATTTGAAGATAAATTTCTCCTTGAGGAAGTTAAAATGATTCCCTTATTTATGTAATATAGGAAGTGACATAATCGACTTTTTGTATTCACAATGACTAACTCCTCTTGATTGTTCAGAGACCAATTTTATCCCATATTCATAATGTTTTGAAATGAGAGGTAGCAGTATCTTGTGTATTTATTTTTGCATTCATGTCTCAGTTTAAATTTTATCCAGTATCAAATTCTCTATATCTAGCTAAAATGTCTACTGACTACTATTCTGCTTAATTTATTCTTACACAATACTTTGTCCAGTGTCCACACAGAACATGTGGGGACAGGGAATCTCTTTACAGTTCTATTACTGCTATTTGATTGTTGCTATTGGAAAGTTGGGAAACAGCTGCTTGTGTTCTCCACTCCTACAGTATATCTTACTTCTCCCACCTAAATGCTATTCTTAGTTATCATTCTTTTTTTTTTGGAAAAGAGCTCCATTTTATTATGGAAAGTTACAAAACCAAACAAATCAGGCAATTAATAAAGGAGCAATAGGCGAGAAACGAGGCCACCTCTTTTAGTGCCCCCCACACTGCCATTCAATTCAATGTGAACCACGTGGGGGAACAGAATTAAATAATTCTCATGAGGTTCAGAATTAGGACCTCTCAGCCTTCTCTCTTGGGAGAAACTGAGGCACAGTAATACTGAGCATCGGTGAAGAAAGCCACACAGCTCCCCAGGTCACTGAGGGTAGAGGATTCCTCGGGGGAAAGCCGGGTAGGCAGAGCTTGTAAACTGCGACTTTGGCAGGCCGGACTGGGAGCTGGTGGATATGTAAACCAGGCTGTGATCAAGGGAGGAGAAGGCTGTAAACAAAGGGGCACTGACCTAGGAAAAGGGTGCTTGTGGATGGAGTGGGATCTAGACCTCCCAGGGAGATGAATGCTTAAATCCTGAGTGTCTCCTGGAGTGGCAGGAAGTCAAAGGCTGTGGGGACAGTGTACCCTGTCATGGAACTGGAGGTGCTCCATCTATCTCAATCCCAGGTGAATTCTGTGTTCCACCCTAGGACCTGATGCTCACTCTTAGCTCACCAAGGATGCTCCAGCCCACGTGACTACACCCACGGGGGACCTTGGGTTAGGAGTAAATTTAGGCTACTGGCTCTGCCCCAGAAACGGGATGGGAGAAGCAAGTTGGAATATGCTCACTGCCCCTCCCTATCAGGCTCATTGCCAGAGTCTTTCGGCTCTGAATCTTCTGGACTCCAGGATCTTCTGGTATGGGAAAGAGGGAGGTACAGGCCCAGATTGGAGGATGGGTCACCGCGGGCAGGACTCATCCACGATTAGGGCCTTGGTGCGCAGCCCACCATGGAGCCCAGGATGCAGTAGCAACTCCTCTTCCTCCTCCTCCTCGTCGTCATCAGACTGCGTCGCCAAGTGGGTGGGTGCACTGGGGGTCTCAGGCTCCGGGCCCAGATCCTCCAGTACCGAGCTCTCGGAAGGGTATTGGTATGTGGTTTCCAGGGCCGTCTCACTGAAGGAGATCTTGAGCTGTTTGTGATGTCTTTCAGGGGAGCCCTTGACAAGGCAGCTGTGGTTGAGTCGGAGGTAGCCCCCCAGCACCAAGATCTCCTCAGCAGTTGGGTACAGCTTCTTCCCGGATCCAGGACCTGCAGCATCATCTGTGGCTGGGGTGGCCGGTGGGGCTGGGCTGGCAGGGGGCACACACCTCCGTGGGTTGACAGTGAAGGTGTGTCCGCTACGGCGGGGGGCCCCCATCCCCGGTCCTGCCTTCACCCCATAGAACAGACGGCTCATGAGGGGATCCCCAGGAGGCTGGGGGGGCAGGTGGGGCTGGGGGTGGGGGAGACGGAGGGGCTGGCGTTGGGGGCCGGGGTTCTGCTTCTTCTTCTTCCTGCTGCCTGGAGACTTCCATCCTAGCCCCAGTGTTCTCTGGTGGGAGGGAGGAGGGCCCATCGCGGAGATTCTGCTGGGCTCTCAGAGGCCTGCTCTGAGCCCCCGCCTCCTCCTTCTTAGCCTCCTCTTCAGCCTCCAAACCAGAAGGCCCCAGGTGCTTCTCTGAAGATGCTGGAGGATCCAGCTTCTGAGTTTGTGTCTCTATGTCCCATTCTCGGACTTTCCCGGAGTTTAGGGTCCATTTCCTGCCTTCAATGGGTCTCGAGATCCTGTCTCCATCCTCCACTCAGCAGTCTCCACTTCTCTAGAGGTGACGTCTTGGCCCTCTTTTGTTACTGGTCTAGGACAGTCCCTGGACTCGGTTTTTCTTCCTTTCTCCCACACTCCTCCAAGTAGTCTTTTCCCTAGTCTCTCGAGTTCAGCCTCCACTCTGTGGCCTCCAACTGTACTGAGCTCTGTTTCTGGGGTTCTTTCGGGTCAAGATTCCATTTATGGGCCTCTGTCAGACAGGCCTTCTGGTTGCCAGACTCCCCGGGGCTCAGTCTGCTTTCCAATACCTCTTTTCTCTTGGGACTGTCATCTCCAGGACTTGCTAATCTCAGACTCTCCTCTGGAGTTTCTCCAGGGCTCAGCCTCCATTTCTGAGCCTCTGCTGGTCTGGAACTCAGGTGGCCTTTGCAGGGCTGCAGGGCTCTGCCTCCAGTCTCGAGCCTCCGAAGTCCTCGAACATGACTCTTGGGCTCCCCCTATCACCAACCTCTTATCTCTGGCCTCCCTGGGACTTTGCCTCTCTTCTCTTGACTCTCTTCCCTTGGGGCTCTGCTCTCTTAAATTACCAGGACTTGTTCTCCGATCTAGAGCCTCCAGAGGACCAGGCTTCCTATCAGCAAGTACTTCGTTTCGAGGCTGCTGCTGCCGCTGTCGTTCCTGATGTACTGGCCCAATACCCTCCAAGAGGACAGCGGATTCATCTGGGTCTGAAGGTCCAGCCTCTGCAGTCCCAGGCACAGGGCTCGCCTCTCCAGGAGTCAGGCCCAGCTTGGCCCTGCGACGTTCCAGGATTCCCCGCTTCCAGGCTGGCATCTGGGACAGGTGATCCAGTTCTGCTTTCTCAGGGCCACGAACTGTTGCGTTCTTCTGCCGCCGCCAGGCTAGCAACTGTAGCTTCCAATCTGGGATAGCAGTCATAGTCAATGCCTTGGGGTCCCTAGGAGGAGGTGCGGCGGAGCCAGGCGTCGGAAGAGAGGAAGAGGAGAGAGTCAAAGAGAGATCTGGAGGGCTTAGTTATTATTCTTTTCTAAACTCTCCAGTACCAGTTTTATATATGAATTGAATGGAACTGTATTCTTCACATAGAGAAAAATATGTTAATTCTTTTCTGGTAATGTACACTGAAAGATAAATATTTTGTGATTTGAAAGCTTAAAATATCCAGGATGGTTACTAATCTCAAATAAAAAGTAAATAATTCTCAAAGAAAAACAGGCAATAAAAGACTTTTTATTAAGGATTTTCATTTGTGTTGGGTTGTGGTACAACGTGACTTTAATCCCAGCACATGGGAGACAGAGGCAGGTGGATTTCTGAATTTGAGGCCTGGCTGGCCTACTGAGGCAGTTCCAGAATACAAGGCTACTCAGAGGAAATATGTCTCAAAAAAAAAGAAAGAAAAGAGAAAAAAAGAATTTTTATTTGTTTTTAATAAATTTCATAACTAATATATTGTTGTAACTTACTGTGGTATTTGTACTTCATTTCTGATTCATGTGACATTTTATATTAAATTGGAAATACAGACAGTCTTTTCTATAATGTATTGTTATTCTGTGTTATAAAACATCTTAAAACTTCCATTTAAAATATAACTTTAATATTGATTCAATATTCACTCACATTGTTTCTAAAAATTTTGATGATCAGGGAAAGGGATGCAATTTAAATTATTCAAGTAAAGTTACCCTGGGTGTATGCTCCATTTCTATATATCATAAAATTATAAATATGAATAGCCTAAATTTCCCTCAGTGTCAGGAAATACATTCATCCTTGAGATAATAAAGAACATCACTGTTTTCAAGATCCAAGATCATTGTATGAGATACATAAACTTAGAAGTCCTCTAGGCAGGGCTGCAAAACCAAATAAGTAAATAAAATTGTATTTCAATGTCTCAGCAGCCTTTTTTTGCTACACTGTTAAATGTTACCATTATATGCTATTGTGACAATTCTCTCAGTTGCAATATCCACTCTGAATTTTAACACATTTCCTTAATTTTTATCAATGTTATTAAATCTCCAATTTAATCTTAGGAAGATTCAGTATAAATTATAAATTACTTTATTTTTTTAATCAAGTAAAAGGAAATTTACCATTTCAGTATATCTTGAAAGGAAAGTGGTTTATGTTCATATCCCAGAATGCCATTATACTGATATTTAGAAAAGTGACATGAAACAATCACGTACAAATGTCCTGTAAAAGATTTGAAAGCAGGGATTATACTATAATAATTTTTATGTTGGGCATCATGGCACATTCCTGAAACCCAGAACATGAGAGGAACAAGTATAAGACACAGTAATTTATTTTATTATTATTATTACTTAAAAAATACCAATCCAAATTACCACCTCCTCTCCTCCCAGTCCCCTCCCTCTCCCTCCACATACCCTCCCCCACCCTTCCAACCCTAAGGGAGTGCCATGTACCCCACCCTGTGGAAAGTCCAAGGCCCTCCCTACTACATATAAATTGAGCAAGGTTTACATCCAAAGAGAACAGGATCCCATGAAGCCAATATATGCATGTAGAGACACATCCCAGTGTCACTATTATCAGTGGCCCCTCAGTCTACCCCAGCTGTCAACCCCCTTCAAAGGGGCTTTGTTGTTCCCATGCTCATTCACTCCCAGTCTAGTTGGAGTTGGTGAGCTCCCATTAGCTCAAGCAAACTGTCTCTGTGGATGATACCCTCATGGTCTTGAATTCCTTGCTCATACTCTCACTCCTTCCACTCTTCAACTGGATATTGGGAGCTCAGTCCAGTGCTCTGATGTGGGTCATTGCCTCTGTTTCCATCTGTTGTTGGATGAAGGTTCTATGGTGATATTTAAGATAATCATCAGTCTGACTACAGGGTAAGGTCAGTTCAGACACCCTCTCCTCTGTTGCTTAGGGTCTCAGCTGGATTCATCCCTGTGGGTTCTTGGGCGTCTTGCTAACTCCATAATGTCTCCCTCAATCAAGATAGCTCCTTCCTTGCTTTCATATCTGTCCTTCCTCCATCTTGACCATCCCATTTCCTCAAGTTCTCCTCAACCGCCTTTCTCTCCCCCCATCTACCCCCTGCCCCCCTGCTCCTAAATTTTTGTCTGATTCCAATTTCCAGGTGGCTCTATATATGTTTTTCTTTGGGTTCACCTTATTACTTAGTTTCTCTAGGATCCTGAACTATAGGCGCGTTGCCCTTTGTTTATGACTAGTATCCACTTATGAGTGAGTACATACCATATTCATTTTTCTGGGTCTGGGTTACTTCACTCAAGATGATGTTTTCTAATTCCGTCCATTTGCATGCAAAATTCAAGATGTCATTATTTTTTACTGCTGAGTAGTACTCTAATGTGTATATGTCCCACACTTTTTTTATCCATTCTTCAGTTGAGGGGCATCTAGGTTGTTTCCAGGTTCTGGCTATTACAAATAATGTTGCTATGAACATAGTTGAACAAATCATCTTGTAGGATGATTGAGCATCTTTTGTATATGTTCCCAAGAGGTGGCACAGTAATTTCAAGGTCAGGGCTAGCCAGTGATTTAAAGACTAATAGCCTGGATAGCACAGTTAGATGTTATATAGCTAGGTAAATAAATAAATAGATAAATACACCTTTAAAAATTCTCCTACTTATATTGCCTTCCAACAATGGATCTACATACAAATAGAAGATTAATAAATTGAAACTGAGATTTATATCCAAAAGTTATTTGAAAGTAGAGGGATGAAGAATTTATCTTTTCTGACTATTTTGTTTTCTCTTTACAATATGTAGAGGTTTTTGCTTATTTTTCTTCCTCACAATTCTCAGCAGCAGATATTCTTTGTTTTAGTTAATTGTTCTGACTCACCATCAACCCTTAATTTCAACTGTTATGCTCTGAAGCACAACTTTATTTCTAAACTTATCAAAATTACCATTTATTTCAGCTAGATAATTCAACTGTCAGGGCATTATTTAGATATATGGAGGCATTAGCATGTGGCTTCAATCAAATTTGATGCATTGATTTTTATATTGGTTAATCACTTGTGGAAACTTCAATATTCAATTTAAGATATCAACAGCATCACTGATGAGAAACATGAACCCTTTCAGGTCATACAAAGAATATCAGATGAATATATTAGAAATCAACATATATTATTATTTATTTTTGTGGAGAAAACATAAAAAAAGATGGCAGGCAAGTACGTTTTTGAAATAAAAATTTATATTTTAGTGTAGTTGTTTAATTAAAATACCTGTTTATTTACTACATAAACTCCGTGTGAAGCACCCTATCAGGGATTAGCTTGTTCACAAGATATGCTTCTTTTACTCAATTTAGATTTTAATAAAATTCTTTTTTTTATTACATAGCAGCACAAACATGTTCTCTAGCACTGGGAGACTGAGGCAAGGAGGCAGTGTGCTTAGCGCCAGCCTATGCTACACGCAGAATTTCAGGCCAGGCAGTCCTGCATAGTGCAACTCTGCCTCAAGAGACAGAAGTAATTCTCACTGAATGTCACTCACTGAGTGCTGCTGCTGCACAACCGAGTCACTTCCAAGAAACCACTTCCTTCAGGTTAGCTTCCCGGTGGGAAGTGAAAATTCTACTTCTCACACTCTTACCAGGGTATCCACAGAACTTTAATGTGCAAGCCTGCTTTTAATTGCTACATTCTTTTGGTCTCACCATCTTAACAGTTACAGGTCAAAAAAAGACCTCAGCCTGCTGCCTGTTTGGAAGAATTTGTTGTCAATGTCTTCTTTTTTTTTAATGAACCTGCTTCTCTTCTCTGCCCTCCTTTTGGCAGAAAGTTGCTTGGGAGTAAGGATATACAGTTAATTTCACTCTGTTGTGCCTAATTTCATTAATTTTAGTTGTTTCTCTGACCTAGGCCTTGTCTTGGGCTTGTCCTGTTGAAAACAACAGGTTCACCATCTGACTTTTAACAAAGCTTCTTTGTTAACTCTATCATACTGGCTCCCTTATCAACTCATAGTACCGAAGCTTTAATATATCTAACAGCAACTTTGATAATTTTCAGTCCCATATTGTGACATTTCTTCCTAGTGAAATATTTAGTTTAAAATAAAGTCTTAAATATAATTTTTCATTTTCTGCATCTCTGTTTATATTCTACTCAAAGGAATGCTTTGAATTCTGCTGAATCCTCCAGTTTGTTTTTAAGTAAGCATAAAAGCTGAAAATGTCATGCTTGTACCCAGGATATCCATACATACACTTTAATATTATGATTCTGTATACAAAGAAAATATAATCTGATTTTCTATACAATTAAGTATGATAAAAAATGAACTTTTATTATTTTCTACTCTATTAACAGTAGAAACATACTCAAGAAAAACATGTCTATTTATTTAATTTTCCGACTGTTTTAATTTTAAAACCTAGGAATTAAGTACATTTCTCAAAAGCAAAAATAATTCACAGCATTTTATATCCTCATACATCTTGTACTAAAATTGCACAAGAAACCCATTAAGGCTAGGACCATTAAAAAAACCCACCTATTTCAAGATAAAAATCTAAAGAAAATTACCATTAGAGGGTACAAATACTACATGTTACATAAGAAAACTTATAAATGTCTCAAGATAAATTTTAAAGAAAATTATTTATAGTGCTATTAAAAAATCCATCTCTACGGCCAAAACTCTTGTACCTAAATGAAACATTTATCACAGAAATTTTATAACTGCATGCTCACAGGAAAACACTCTCCTTCTCACCTTCTTCAGGGACCACAAATAAAAATAGACATTTTCTCAAGCCTTCTTTTATCTTTTCTATATTTTTATCTGTGGCATTCATTTGTTTTCTTCTTTCAGAGCCACATTTTGGTGACAACTTTCTGACATCTGTCCCTATTTTTAAAGAAGGCAGAGCCCCTCCTAAAAGTGATAAACTATTTTGCCCCTAGTCTTTAAACATTCTCCTCTCTCAAGGATGCAGGGCACAAGTTTGGGAAGCAGGATTCCAATAGTTTCTCAGAGATGTTGATATTTACACTTACACATCACTTTACTGGTACTTTCCTGATGTTTCTTTTTTCATATCTACCTAATTCTTCACAT
This sequence comes from Ondatra zibethicus, assembly GCA_004026605.1. Taxonomy (NCBI): domain Eukaryota; kingdom Metazoa; phylum Chordata; class Mammalia; order Rodentia; family Cricetidae; genus Ondatra; species Ondatra zibethicus. The sequence continues at coordinate 74,562 of PVIU01005769.1, forward strand.
TTCTCACTAAAACAAAGAAATATTCTGAAAAGAATCTTTGTGGCTTCACTTTTATTTCCTCATTGATCATGCTCTGCACTAGTTTATAGACCAATTTTTTTAACCACATTTCTTCCTATACTTCTTGCTGGTCTGAGAGAAATTCTTGAATTCCTTCCTCCAAAAAAAAAAAAAAGAAAAAGAAAAATAGTTCAGAGAGCACAATAATTGAACATAAAGATGATAGGAAAGCAATATAAATAACTACTTGTAAACTGAGACTGCACTTTTGTTTCCCAGACACCCAGACCCGAATACTTACACTGAAACTATATTAATTGCAACACTGTTAGGCCAGTGGCTTAGGCATATTCCTAGCTAGCTCTTACATCTTAAATAAACCCATTTATATTAATCTATGTATTGCCACGAAGCTGTGGATTACTGGTAATGTTCTGGTACCTTTTTCTTTGCGCAGCAACATGGCATCTCCTCGACTCTGCCTACTCTATCTTTATTCAGATTTCCTGCCTGACTTTTCTCTGCTACGCCATTGGTTGGAACACCTTTATTTAACAACAATTAAAGCAACCCATATACCGAAGGACATCCCACATCATCTACTTGACTAAATTGTGTTGAAACCCACTCTAGGAAATAAGGAGATTATCATGCTTTTTCTCTATTTTTTGAGACTTTGCATTCTAGATTTCCTTTATAATCAGGGATACCTATTAAAATAACCAAGGAAATGTAAAAATTATTTACTTTTTAGAACTGAGCCAGAATGAAGAGGTGATAGAATATCTAAAGGCCTTAAGAAGCTTAAAGATCACTTTACTAAATATTAAGGTTCAAATGCCTCCCTTCATATATTCATTTTATTTTTATCATATAACCTTTAACTGACAATCATACCACATTTCCCAGTGACCATTTTCCACATAAGAGCTGACAAGTCCCGCAAAGGCTCTTATTTGCTATTTACTTAACTCACTTGTATTTTTATCATGACAATGTTGCTAATACACGATGGTTGTTCTGTTGTGAAGTTAAAAAATAATTCTACTTGCTGTAATTCCACCTTAGTTTGTTGTTGTTTATTTTGTTTTTTCTGTTCAGTAAAGAATGAATTATATTCTCTGCATACTTTCTGAAATGGCTTGCTGACTTCCAAATTGACAAGTTTAGCTAAGTAGTATTTGAAAGGCAACCTCAATTCTCCAGAAGTGAATGAGAATCTTCAGTCTTCCATGTTCATCTTTCCATCCTTTTAAACTGGTAATGACTTATTCCGAACTCAAGGGAGTACAACTCAGCTTTCCTGAAAGCTATATAAATATGTATGACAGTCACGAATGCACTTTTGTTTTATGTTGATGAATTTTAAATATTTTGATTAGATAAAAAAATAGACATAAAGCTTATAATACATATTCACAGAAGAGAACCAAAGCAGAGTTTTCAAACATGTAGCTGTATTGTAAACTATTTCTGACTAACATTCAATAACCCTCTTATGCAAATCAAAGCACTGTTAAAAAAGAAAGGAAGTCTCCCAAACAAACACAAACTAATGTGCCTTTGTCATTCTAAGATTAAACAACCAATTATCTCAATCTAAACACAAGATTTTTTTAAAAGTTATCTTTACCTGAACAGTTTTAGCTTTGCATGAGAATACTTGATGTTGAAAACAGTTTAATTTGTTATATCACAACAGAAGTTCTCAACATTTGTTATGGAAGTTTAGAACACATAACCATTGAATATATTGATAGAAAAATGGTGCACATCTGAGAATATTTCCGTTAAGGATTTCTTGATGACTGTTGAAGGTTAGAGGATCACTGTTTTGGAGTGTGGATTATTGGCTATGCTCTATTGGATTGCTCAAGCACATGCGGGCAGAATTAACCTACTAATAGAATTATCAAAGGAATGAAAATTGAAATACATAGAGGTTTGAGGGAGATGTGTTAAATGAGAGATCTAGGGATGATGAGAGAAATAAATTTTGATATGACCAAGATACATTTTGTACATGTATGAACTTTTCAAAGAATAAAAGAACTAAAGATTAGGATCATGTTGTCCAGTAACTAGAGAGAAAAGTTTCAACCTTGAAAATAAAATCTTCTTTAAAAATCTAAGGGATTGTTTTGTTATATTTATTTCTTCAGTTTATATAATAGTCACTGTTTATACAAAGAAGAAAATACCAGTATATACATTTTATAACAGAAAGTTTAGAATTTGACTTCCAAATGAAAAACTACTTAAATTTTGAATGCATACATTCAATATTATGAATTTGGTTTTTCTTATAATTTTATATATAGCATACATATTAAAATTGTGAAATTTTGTTATTAAATATGGTAGTATAAAATAATTTCAGTACTGGAATAATATTTCATTTTATGAATGTATGGTCTTACATGTCAAATTTCCTATAAAGGATATTTTTTGAATAATTGAGTAAATTAGAGTTCTCAAATTTCATTTTTCAAAAAGAATTCTAAGCAAGAAAAATAAAGAAATATATATATATAATTATATAAAATAAACATAAAAATAAGCAGGTGTGGGGCATATCAAAGATTTACCTAAGTAGCCTTGGCTTTACTAGAACTCTTTCTGTAAAGTAGGGTGACCGTCTGAGTGTGTGGAGTGCTAGGATTAAAGGCATCTGGGCATGATGATGTTCTTAGTCTCAGTACTCTAGAGGCAGAAGCAGGGAGATCTCATTGATCCAGCCTGATCTACATAGCAACTCCCAGCCTAGTTGGCAGTCAGGACTATACAATGTGAGCTTCTGTCAAACAATAATAATAATAATAATAATAATAATAATAATAATAATAATAATAATAATGTAACCAATTACCGTCTATTCCCTTTTATATAAAGACTAGAGAATGATAGAGAATACGCCTGATCATTTAAAAATTAAATTTGTTGAACTTCTTTTGTCGAATATAAGAGCATTTTTATTGTTGATGAATGCAAGAATTATAAAAGCATATCATGTTTTTGTTATCCAATCAAAGTAGGAAAAATAGGTACAGTTTTTATTCAACTTAGCCATTTACTAAATTATTAAATTGTACTCTGTGAGTCATTAGCTTAAAAGTTTATTATTGAATTAATCTATACTGTCACAGGAATCTCTTTACATTTAATAATTCTTAGACTCTTCTGTGTAGTCTCGAGCACTTTAAAATCTTTGAGAATTATATCACAAAAGGACACTTCTTGATTTCTTTCAACTCCAGGAGAGAACTACCGGAGAAGCAGGAAAATTATTTCAAAATTTCACATGGCCACATTGCAGCCTTGGCTTTGGGAGCAAGCGTATCACATGTCTATCTCTATATTTGCATGTAAAATCACCATCTACCAGTTCAAAAGTTTTCTTGTATATGAGGAAGAGTTGTAACTCTTTTTTTTTTTTACAGTTACAACCTATTTTATCTTTTATCATGACAAAGGAAAACTATAACTATCCATTCTTCAACTCCATCAAAGACTCCAGAAGGATAAAATATTACCTAAGTAAACAAGAAATAAGTAACTTCTAAACTCTAAAAATGACAGAGACATCTCGCTGCCTGGACAGTCACCCAACTCTTAGACATTCATTGTTGCTAACCTCAACTTTTAAGCACTGAATTTCCGTCATTCTGCCCTATTACTTTGTTTTCCATTTTACTGACTGACGCTAGTCACCAAAATAAAGGTTTGGACTTCTTAGGGTGTGGATAGGTAACTCCATTAGTTTTAAACTAATTTTCCTGTTTTTAGTGTAGTTATATTTTAATATGTATGCGTATTATATAATCAGAAAATATGTATCCAGTTCAAATAAATGTATAATTCCCCCATGTATGGTGTACTTATCATTGTTGAAAAGTTTGGAGCATAAATTCTAATATTTATAAGATATTATAAATATATATTATTTGAGACAGGGTTTCTCTGTGGCTTTGGAGCCTCTTCAAAATGGACTTTTATCAAGCAGATGTTTTTAACACTAGTTTTTTTTTTATTACCTTTGATGAACAGTTAAATATTATGTTTTCCTATAGAGGATGTCTTAGTTTGGGTTTCTATCACTGGGATGGAACACAATGACTAATGAAAAGCACGTTAGTGAGGAATGAGTTGTTTTTTTTTATCTTATATTTCACGTTGCTGTTCATCATGGAATTAAGTCAGGACAGGAACTTAAACAGGGCAAAAGCCTCGAACCAGGAGCTGATTCACAGGCCATGGAGGGTTGCTGCTTACTGGTTTGCTCACCATTGCTTTATTATCTGTTTCTTGTAGAATTCAGGACTCACAGCCCAGTGATGGCACCACCAAGGGTGGACCTGGCTCTCCCCATCAATCAATAATTAAGAAAATGCCCCACAATGAGATTTTAAGCCAACATTTTTAATTTCTTCCTTCAGTAAATTTTAGTGTGTCAAGATGAAATAAAACTATTCAGAATAGGAAACAAAAACAAAAATATTTAATGTAGCATGCTACTATTTCTGCTGCTATTGCTGATATTACTACAAGCACCAAACACTGCCATGGCCCACAGATGTGAGTACGTTCTTCCTTGACTACAGGTCAGAGAGTTTGGGGGTACTCTTGCTCTCTCAAATCTACAAACAAAAGATCCTTAACTAGGATGTGGATAATTAGTATTTTGAGTATAGAGGTGGATCCTCTCCACTTTGACTAAAGGTCAGAGAATTCAAGTCTAATACTTCTCCCTCAAGGAGCTTGGCAGAAAGTTCCAGGGAGTGGCTGACTGCAGGATACTTGGTCTCTTCCTTATATCATGTTAATGAAGTCTGTTGTCTCCCCCTCCCCGTGTGGAGTGAAGAATTATGCATGTGGAAAATAAACACAGTATTCCCTGAGTTTCCCTCTTGGTGCTGTTCTGTTTTTTTTGTCTCCCAATGCTGTTTTGTGTTTCTGTCTTTTATTTCTCTCATATCTCTGTTCCTTTTGTGTAATAATTTTAATCCTCACACTCCTACATTGGAACGTGTACATTCCATCCAGGCTGGACCCTGACAAAACACACACACACACAAACACACACACACACACACACACACACACACACACACACACACACACACACACACACACACACACACACACGAAATTTGCATACCAGGCAACAGAAACAAGGAAATTTTGCCCACTTAAATGAATATTGAAGAAAAAAGCATTTAATTTTGGGACTCATGGTTCAAGAGGGTTAGAGTCCATATCGAATGGAGTGGTAAATATGAAAATAAGCAGGTAGGCATGGGGCTGGAGTAGCTGAGATATTCCATAAGTTCCACAGGTATGACACACAGAGAAAAAAAAAGAGTAACTTGACAGTATGGGCTTTTGATACTTCAAAATCCACCCACAGCAGCATACCTTACTTTACTATAATAAACCTCCTAATCATTTCTGTACAATTACACCAACTGGGGACCAAATATTCAAACATATGGGCCTATGGGGAGAGATTCTCACTCAAATCACATTGCCTTTTTGAATTGCTTCATCTAGATTTAATGAAGAACTAGATATTCCTCAGTTATGGGGAAGAAAGATTAATGGAGAAGCAGAATAGTTTCTTGTTGGCACTTGGAGTTTCTGCTTCTCCACATATCTAATATAAATACAGAGATGTTTTCCTTGTAAAGACAGTGTGGTCTTTCTCGGTGTCACAGACCTTTGTCTGAAATTATTTTGTGCAGTTATTTTCTGCTCATTCTTCCAAATCTGCTAGAAATGTTCTCTGAAACTTCTGCAAAATCCTTAGTTATCTATTCTCTAGTGCCCTAGGCATATCCACATTATTATCACTTCTCATTCTACCACATAACCATCATATACATTTGTTTTATTTGGTAGAGCAGATTATTCAAAAATGAATTTTATTTTAACATAATTGTTTGCTTGCTTTACTCAAATGTCTATTTTTTTACATTGATACTTTAAAGTCAAGATTTTATGAGATTTTCATAAATTTATGGACAGATGAGATAAGTTTTTTAAATTCTCATTACTTTGAACCCTTATATGTGAGTTTGCTAGAAACTAATAATTAAAACCAATCAGTCTCTAAGGAGACTAACTCAGGAAAAGTGTGGAAAATACTGTTTTAAATATATATCATTCTAATCTTGGCAGTTTTTGTAAGTCCCTTTTAACTCTAAGTCCCTTTCTCTATTAAATAAGAGTTTAAATCCTGTGTTACATTTTATCATAAGTTCAATAACTGTGACCTTAAATTAAAAACCCTCTTCTGCTTTATTCTAAATTAGAATGTATAGAAAATAAGAAAAAGATATTGTCAAGAGAACATGTTTATGGCCATTGAACAGAGTTTATATGACCCTTTTATATAGTTTCTGAAGCCCATCGGAAGAGAAAAATTTGATTATGTGTGACGGCATAGTATATCTTCTTGGGGAAATAGCTATTCCACTGTCATCCATAGAAGGCAAGATCTATCCTGACGCTAGAAGTGAGACTCACTGGGTTAGACACAAAGCGTGTGTGTGTGTGTGTGTGTGTGTGTGTGTGTGTGTGTGTGTGATGTCTGTGTGTTTCTGTGTGTGTGTTTGTGTGTATTGAATGTGTCTGTTATGTGTGTTTGTATGTGTATGGTATGTGTGTGCTTATGTGTATATGTGTGTGTGAGATAACTGCATTTAAATGAAGGCTAGTAGATATGTAGAAATAACTTTTCAAGTAGGGAACAAAGATTTAACCTTGTCTCATATCTGTTCAATCAAGACAATGGAAAGAAGAAAAGCATGAACCTGACAGTCCTGCAGAAAGAGAAAAGATGATTCCACAAAACAGGACATTAGTGTTCCATGCAATAAAATATAGATCTTATTATCAAAACCATCTTTCCCCAAGATGCTAAGATTTAAGAAGAGTGTAAATATTTATATTTCTAGTATTATTATAGTATTATTTGTGGTAATGTATGAATAGTTAAGTATGTAAAAGTGAATCACATCAACTACCAATCGTTCATAAATACTGCTATTATCTATTTGTATTATTTTTTCTTTGAGACAGTCTTATTAAATAGTTAGTCTGGGAGTCTATGTAGCATGTACTGGCCTTGAACTTGGCCTGACCTTCTTGCCTCTGATTTCTAAGAGTTGAGATTATAAGAATTCACCACCACACCTGGCTAAATTCTGTTGTAATATAAATGCAAGTCTTTTATGTTTAGTTTTCTTTTCTCACTTGTTATCCACCCTGTATTGGATTCTGACTGAAACTTGGAATATGTAATGTAAACTTGGAATATGTAATATGTCCTAAGTATTGTTAAATTTTTGTTTTGGCCATTGATATATTTATTTTTCTTTAATCTAAATTTATCAGGATTAGAACTTTAAAGTGATAAATGCTATTCTACAGAAGTGATAACACAGCCTCGAATAGGTCCTTTGGGGACCAAAACAAAAGAACATGGAAAATATCTGATTTTCTTTCAAAAAATTCTAAAAAGAAAGGAGATGAATATACCACAGCATAGTCTAATTTTAAACTAAACAGTAAGAATTTTCCTTTATTTTATCAGTTTATTTTAATTCAACTGTATGAGTGTATTGCCAGAGTGTATGACTGTGCTGTGTGGGCCCCATATCTGCAGAATACAGAGAGGGGAGGGTGTTGTAGCCCCTGGAATCTGCAGAGAGTTGTGAGACACCATATGGGTGCTCAGAACCATGTCTCACTCCTCTGCAACAATAGTTAATGTCCTTAACAATTGTGTTATCTTTCTAGAACCCTACTGACCATCCTAAATGTTAGGTTAAAATAGAACATTAGTGGAAACAACAAATCTACATAATATAGAAGATATAATATATTTGACAACACTCATACTATATCTACACACAGCTCACATCTTTGGAAATATTTTCTACATCATACTATTTTTATAATTTGGTGGCATTTCTTGGTATCTGCTTGATCCTGAATGATGCAGTACTTCTTATCAAGAGAGTATATGCTACAAATTTTGAAATTGTAATTCTAGTTTAGTCTTGCTACTACAGAAGCACAAGGATAATCCCATTGCTGAAGAAAATGCTATACTGTGTTTCCTAGCAATGATTTGCATCATGATTATTCAAATCACCCAGGTATAATATAGGAAGACATGCAAAAGGAGGACAGAGTGGTAAAATTTCAAACTCATGTGGCAATTAGGTGCCATGGTAACAAGGATAAACACAAAGACAGCACTTACTGACATTCCCAAAGAGCATATAGAGGGGGAAATACCTTAAATGTTATGACTAATGTACCAGTGACAATCTGTTTGGAGAGTCAGAAGACTATAAGTTATATTTAAAGGTGTTTCTTCTCATTTATAATCATAAGGGAGACATGTCTAAGGACCAATAAAGTATCTAATTGTAGGGGTACAATATTATTGTTCAGTTAAATGCCAAATCTGTCATATTTCAATTGCTAAATCAAGAGATGGTAAATGAGGATCATTAGGTAACAGCTGTGATTTTTGTTAATAAAATATATTTGACTATAATCCCAGTGTTAGATCATTTGTTGTTTTGCTAGCATGACTGATTCAACAGAGTTCAGTTGTCCCAGCATCCAATGTATCATCTAAAATACCCAGTGTAGGACCCATTTTCCTTTTAAAGTGTGAACTCAATTCATCATAATGTAATAGAAATCACCCTGTATAGAAAGTATGGGATACACACAAATAACATGGCATTTTAAAGCTAATACAGATACCAGGTTTTGTTTTTTTAAAGATAGTTTTAAAATTTATGAGTTAACATATGTGTAAGGAAAACAAAGCAAACATTTTTCACAAACCCATCATATTTTACCCTAAACATTGTTGCAATTTAGAAAACTGTGAAGAGAAGTCATGCCACGCAACAAGGCTCACATAGAAGGTTTATTGAACGTGGAGAGAGAAGGGGCATCAAAGGGGGCAGAGGGAAGTAGAGACCGGTCCCTGGGATCACGAGTGGTGTAAGGGAATGAGAGGGAGAAAGAAAAAGAGGGGGGAAAGGGAGGTAAGCCCACTTTTTAAAAGGGAACATAGTAAATTTGCACAGGAGGTGCTCTTAGTGGCTCGAGCTGAACATATCCTGTCAGGACCCTAAGGGTAGGCCAGTACAGATGCCTGAATATTAACATACCTCCATTTTGTTTAATTAAAATGTGAGGAGTTAAAAAGGGGTAGCAGGTGAGATGAAGTAGAGGGTGCTATGTTCTCTAGACTGCTTTTAGCTGTCGAGGGACATGGAAATTTGTGGAGGGGGCTGATAAAACTGGGGAGCTGGCCATGTCCTAGGGTGGTTCGTTGTTTTACTTCCCTGACCAGGCTCTGTGGAACAGTTTAGTGTCCCTTGGACTTGGAAGGATGCTGTTCAAGGTGAATCCAAGTCAATTTCCTGAACTACTTGGGTACGTCTGATAGTCTTTGCACCCCCAGCTCTGTGATTAACAATTCGTAATCCTGTAACAATAGCTAATGGGTTTAATTAGAAGTTCTGAGCACGTTATTAAGGATACATAGAAAGGAAATTGATGAATCAGGGTGTGATTAGTGAAACAGGAGAACACAGATCAGTATGTGTGAATGCAAAGATATTTTGAGACTCAGAGCTAGAGATAAAAGCTACCTTGAGATTCAGAACTGAAAATGAGAGATCCCTGAGGGGATGGTGGAGAGAATGTTGTGGAGATTAGGCATCATAGGATAGAGAGGGCACTGCAGAATTATTGAATTGGATATCTTAAAGTAGGTGATATGTTCCATATTGCCTCTTAAGTGCAAGTATAGGGGTATTAAAAGGATGTAGGATGAAGTAGTTTTTTGTTTTTTTCTTAAGAAGTCAAAGGTGTTAGGTTTAAGTCGCCTAAGGTTCTGGAGTGGGAGTGGTACTGAACTTTGGTAATGTACTTTTAGGGTCCTGTAATTGCTTGACAATGGGGGAATAGGGTCTAGCAACAGAGGGGTTTTGGATGTCCTAGACTTGGAGTCTACCTGAGAGGAAATGACATATTGGAACCAGAAGAGTGGGTGGCTAGGAGGGGGAGGAAAGGGGCCACTGGCTAGCAAAAAATAGGAGTTCCTACTTTGGCTAAAGGATACTTTCCCAGTAGGGCACAAGGCAGGTTGGCACAACCAAAAATGAATGAATAAGAAGAATACCCCCGAAAATACAACTGTGTGGTGGGCTGTGATAAAGCAGGTAAGGCTGTCTCCCTATTGTCCCGCGCCAATATGGAGAAGAGGAGTTGTAGATCCTCAAAATTCCCTCAGTACTGAGTATATGGCACCAGTGTCCAAGAGGACAGAAATGAATCACCCTGATACCATGACGTATACCCAGAGCTCCCTCTCAGGGATGGCAATAGTTGGGTCAAGAGAGTCTGGGTCCCTTCAGTGACCAGGCCTAAAAGGTCAGCTGCAGGGCAGTCTATGTTTGATGGCCTCATGACACGAAGTACATGGAGGCAACTAACTGACCAGTGTCCCCCTTGAAGGCACATTGAAAATGGCCCAGGGGCCCGTGGGGATTTGGGCAAGCCCAGGCCCAGTAAGCCTCCTGACCACATTTGGAGCAGGGACCCAGTAGTCCTCAAGCCCCAGGGACAGTCTTTGAGGCCAGTTGGATGGCCTTAGCCAGCATTTGGTAATTTCATTTATGGCTTTTTCATCTCTCTCATGGTACACTTTAATGACCAGAGCTAGGACTTATGCCAGTGGCGTTAGGGGCCCTACTTCTGATCCTTGGCTAAATCATCATGTATTAAATCAACTCCTAATGCTGTCTTGTTATACCCATAGATTAGTACATAACACAACCAATATTAGAGAAGTAGATTTTTACTACTATAGACTATTGTCATCTTCCAAATGATATTATCATAACCATGTGAGAGAGGACTCGCATAAAGTCAAGAGCCAGAAATTTTTAACCAACTAAGAAACATTCATTTGATGCTTGTTTGCCTTGATTCTTGGATAACGATCTTCCAAATGTGATCACTGAGACAAGCATTTGTGAAATACATTTTTAGTTTTCTGTTCCTCGTAAATGTTTTAGATGAGACAGAGAGAGCTAATTGTACTACAGTGTCTGAATTTATATACAGATACAATTTTCCCCTGAAAAATTATTGTCAAAGCAAAGGACAATTTGAGCAGGAGATATGGCTCAGCAACTAAGAGCATGTATTACTCTTTTGAAAGACAGGGTTTGACACCCAACACCCATATATAGTGTTTCACTTTTTACTGTAATTCTAATTCCAGGGGATTTGAAGCCCTTTTCTGGTTTCCGAGTTCTCTCAACATATATGATGCAAATAAACTAATATAGGCACATATTCAAAATTGCACATGAAATAATAAATACACTTTTTTTAAAAAATAAAGTGCAATAAGACCTCATTCAGGAAAAGAATAACCTATCAAACAAATGTCAGAGACATGACCAGTCTACCAGTACCTTTGTATGAGTTACATAACTATCTCCATCCAAAACAAAGTACCTCAAGAACCACAAAATAATCCAATCACAAGACCAGAGAAAAAGTAGGCATGTGTGGTCAATAATCCTAAGCATATAGTCTGTCAGAGTGTAAACAATAATATAATTTTACTTGCTGCTCCTCACATTCCTTATTGATTGGTGACTTATTAATTGTAGCTGCATACTTTCTTTTAATATTAATGTATTCAAATGTAATGAAATTGCTGTGCTTGTGTGCTTAAAATGAAATACGGCCATCATTAATTGAACAATATTTTATTATTGTTCATACTAGAAAATTCCCAGTGTTGCAAAGAGACAAAACATTTGAACTATTTTGAAATATTTGACCAAATACATTTTGTTGACATTAAATGACACCATCCTCAGAATCCATAATTGTGTCTACATTTTTGGTAATAAATGACAGTGTCTTGAAGAAGAAACTCTACCTTCAATGCTCTTTTCTTGTTTCTTTGTGTTTGTTTTTGTTTTTTAATACAGTGTTTCTCTGTGTGGCCTTGGCTGTCCTAAAACTTGTTCTGTAGACCATGATAATTTTGAATTCAGAGATCTATCTTCCTCTGGATCTTGTGTGCTGACACTAAAGGCATGCACTGAGAAATCTAGAGAGGTTGTGTGGAAAAGGGAACACTTCTGCATTGCTGGAGGGAATGCAAGCTGGTACAGCCCCTTTGGATGTACGTGTGGCAATTTCTCAAAAAATTAGGAAACAACCTTCCTCAAGACCCAGTAATACCACTTTTGAGTATATATCCAAAGGATGCTCAACCATGCCACAAGGACATGTGCTCAGCTATGTTCATAGCAGCATTTTTTTTTTGTCACAGCCAGAACCTGGAAGCAACCTAAATGCCCCTTGACCGAAGAATGCATAAGGAAAATGTGGTATATTTACACAATGGAGTACTACACAACCAAAAAAATAATGACATCTTGAATTTCTCAGGAAAATGGATGGAGCTAGAAAACATTATTTTGAGTGAGGTAACCCAGACACAGAAAGACAATTATCACATGTACTCACTCATAGGTAGTTTTTAAACACAAAACAAAGAAAACCAGCCTACAAAACACAATCCCAGAGAACTTAGACAACAATGTGGACACTAAGAGAGACTTACATAGATATAATCTACATGGGAAGTAGAAAGTAGAAAAAGACAAGATCTTTTGAGTAAATTGGGAGCATGGGGACCTTGGGGGAGGGTTGAAAGGGAGAGGAGAGAGACAGGGAGGGGAGCAGAGCTCAATAAAAATCAATAAAAATATAAATATTCTTAATTGGGCACAATATTTATTTAATAAAGTAAAAGTACAATAACCTCTATGAGTATTTGAATGCAGAACATTCCATATTCACTACCAAGTAATTAACAAAATTCAAAACTTAATAAATTAATTTGATGGTAAGTAATATACCATTGGAACAAATAAGTCTCAGTTTAACTTTGTTTAAGTAAACAATATCGTGTCTGAAAAAACATGTAATACAATGCTACAGCAAAATATTTAATCAATTTCTATGCATGCGTCTAACTGAGGTCCAACTGAGATAAGCTTTTGAGGATAGAAACTTAAAATGTTAATAAAAATTAATTTCCAAAATTGAAGTGCTCATTCTATTTTTTGTAAACATAATTCATATTGATGAGCTTTTTAGAAAAGCAGTTGTTTTATAAATGGTAAGCTTTAAACAGCTCAGATAATAGTCCTATCAAATTTTAGCATCCAGTTTCACCAGTACGAAAGGGCAAATACAGATTGGCTTATGTAGATATTGTGCCTTCTAACCACCATGATAAAAAGGCCCTGTGTTAATTATCTATTATGACTATATATAAGAATGTGTATGCTTATGTGAATAATTTTGATAATATAATATACCATAAAAGCAAATTGAAAGAAAAACATGATCATTTTGCTAGAATCTGAAAAATGTTTGACAAAATCCAAACAGCCTTAATAATAAAACTGTAGGAGAGATCAGAGATACAAGGGTCAGACCTAAACATAATGAAACCGGTACACAGAAAGCCAATTGTCAAAATCAAATTAAATAAACTCGCCAGGTGGTGGTGGCGCACGCCTTTAATCCTAGCACTCGGGAGGCAGAGACAGGCGGATTGCTGTGAGTTCGAGGCCAGCCTGGTCTGCAAGAGCTAGTTCCAGGACAGGCTCCAAAACTACAGAGAAACCCTGTCTCAAAAAAAGAAAAGAAATTAAATAAACTCAAAGCAATTCTGTGGTAAGGAGACCGCTTGTTGGTTCCTGGCCACTGGCTAGCTGAGACCTGAAATAACCACACAGATACTGTATTAATTAAATCACTGTTTGGCCCATTAGCTCTAGCTTCTTATTAGCTAAATTTTACATCTGAATTTAACCCATTTCTACTAATCAGTGTATCGCCACGTGGCTGTGGCTTACTGTCTAAAGTTCCCAGCGTCTGTCTCCAGTGGCTCCATCACTTCTCTGTGACTCTGGCCTTCTTTCTCCCAGCACTCAGTTCCGTCTTCCCTGTCTACCTAAGTTCTGCCCTGCTATAGGTCCAAAGCAGTTCTTTATTCATTAATGGTAATCACATCATGCAGAGGGAAATCCCACATCACAATTCCACTAAAATCAAGACCAGGAAAAGTTGTTCAATGTCTCCATACCTTGTCAATATAGTACTTTAAGTTCTAACTAGAGCAATAAGACAACTAAAGGAGAAAAAGGGAATACAAATTGGAAAGGAAGAAGCCAAAATATCAGTTTTCACAAATGGTGTGATATTATACATAGAGACCACAAGAACTCTACCAGGGAGTAAAAGTTTTCACATTCAAACTATTTGGGTTTTTTTCTTTTTATAAAAGATCTATCTGCTTCATTTCTTCATGTAAAATTTTCTTTGTTGTGTGACACTTATATTTCTTATAGTCAAAAGATAAACTGTGCTAATTAAATTTGACAGAATTTGTATATTGTCTTCCTAAGTGTTTGTTAATGGTATTAATAGTAAGAATGAATGTATTAGAATATATAACAATGAATTATTTCATAACTGATAGTGGTAGTGAATACTTCAAACTGTTTTATTCTTTTGGCTGTAGACAGCAAAGTCAAATCCCTGCTCCCAAACTGCTTTCAACTTGTGCAGATCACAAAAGAGCTTATTCATTTCACATGTAGCCCTGCATTGCAAACTCACACAGAATTTACCTTCTGTCATCACCCCTGGGTCTATTTTGCACTGCACACAAGCTTCACCTGGCCTATGAATGGGCCAGGTTATATTCTCCTAATGCTTTATGTAGTTTGAATTTTTACAAGCTGACTCAGAGGTTGTACACCCTGCTTTTCTGCAACTATATTATTTTTGTTCTCTTAACTTCTTTAACCTACCTTGACTTTGAATGACCTACAGAATTATTTTCATATCTTCAATCTAGCTATTCTTTAAGAGTCTTAGGAACAGACTCTCAATAAATACATATTTTTACTTGTAGGGTACAGAATAAAACTTTAAATGTCAGGAGTAATTTAACTGCAAGCACAACCTTATAAAAAAGAACTTGACACTAAAGCCAGAGACAAATAATTCTTGTTAATATATACCCGTAAACATTTTAAGTTTTTGAAGATTATCTATTATATATTTGAAACAGTAAGTTGTTAATTGTAGCTCATAACATTTTCTTACTAAATGGAAGCCTTCTTTTCTTCAGTTTAGGAAAATCACCACTGTCAAGATAAACAATATTTCTTTCCAACTGAAATAATTTATACCAGCTAATTGTATTTTAATAGATTACAATAACATCATGTCCATGATATTTTTGATAGCATTTTAAATCTATCAAAAGCCATTTATATTTTGAAGTTGTTAGATTGAGATGGCTCTAAGCAAATCAGAATTAAAAGATAAAATAAACTGAGCATCTCCAGAAGCAGATTGTCTTTAAGCAGAACAACGATGGGCAGCAGTCTCTCCAGAGGAGTACGGGCCAAGCCCATGGGGCACAGGGAGCTAGGGATTGCAATTGCTAAGGAAGTTTTGGAAGTGGAAGATTCTAAGATTCTGTCTGCAGGTGTGTTATCCTGCAGTTTCAGGTACTCAATCACCTGCAGAGGTTGGTGTGTCCTCATTGGAGGGCAGCTTCTCCTCTCTTAGTTACACCATCTTTTGGTTTCCATTTTCAAGAGCCTCCTGGATCCTGGCAGTCAAAAGATGATATGAAGGTCACAGCACTTCTAACTTCCTATACCAGGAGCTTCCTTAATATTTCTAACATACAAATGTTAATAGCAACAACATTCCTGGCAGTTACTTAACCAACCATAGGCTGTTTGTCTATTAACCCTTTAGAAATTCCATGCCTTTATACTTTTCTCCTTTTCATTTGAAAATTCCAAACATGTATGTATATAATGAAATGCAATTTTGTATACCCTACTTCCATTTCTCCTTCTAAATCTCCTCTTGTTCCCACAACACATATTCATATTTTTGAAATAAATAAAATTCAGTTTTTTGAAAACCCACTAAAGTTCAGTTAGTGTTTCCTATATGTTCATAGGTGTTTCTGTTCAGTAACCACAACCTCAATAAAGTATGATTCTCACTCCTTCAGAAGATATTGACTGCCAATTGCTTCTCAACATTTCTGGGCATGAAGCCCAGAAATTGCCTTTCACAGTTACTCCAGTATGCTGGCTAGCTTTATCCTTGGTAGGTCCTGTATAGGCAACCATGGATGCTATGAGTTCATGATTATGAAATCATGTCCAGTTCTATTTTGGACATCAAAGGTCCTTAGCCCCATCATTATTGTAATTCATATTCAGAAACATTATTTAGGTGTGTTTGCCACACTTAAGCATTAGTTTCTTTCTTTCTTTTATATTTGCTTAATGATGTTTTAACAAGTCCTATTGCAATTTCTTGTTATGGGATATTCAAAATTATAGAACTTTATATTCATTTATCATAATTTTACATTTTTTTCTGAACATTATTCTGTCCCTTGAATCTTCTGTTCTTAAAACCAGTCATGAAGTATTTTGAAATATATTCATTTAGTAGTAAGCATAGAAACATGAAAACAAATAAGATAAAGTGAAATGTCCTCTCTTTTGCTCAGTCTTTTTTTAGTATCCATTTATTAAAGAAACCAGATAAATTATAATTCAAGGAATCATAATTTACATTCACAAAATCATAATAAGATTATAATCAATGTTTAGATTCAGCCTGCCCAGTTATTTCTCTAAATCCTGAGCCTTCTCACAGATCTGTAATTCTATGAATTTCCAACGTGTAACCCTTTCTGTCTTTCTTCTACTGACACTTTGTGATAGATTTCACTAGACAACTTCTTAAGTGTCTTTCTAACACTGGTTTTAATTCTATTATTTCCCATTAATATAAAGGCAAAAGAACATGTATCCTGAAAATGTATGACAATGTTCTGCTCTTTCCTCATGAACAAATTCCACAGAAAGGAGTATACAACTACTTGGATATATTAACTTAATAAAACCTTGCTTCTTTTCTGATGGAAGGGATAATAATGATCTCAGGTAATATCTGACACTCACAGTTGTGATTCTTCTGTCTGTTACAACTCCTAACATAACATTTCCAACAATGTATTCTTAAAATGCCTTGATGTATAATCTTCATTGTTTTGTTTCTATAAAACCTCCCCCAAAAACTTCTTCCAGACAAGCGAAAATAGCATCCTGCCTATGAGATATAACCACTGATGTAATATTGGCATGGAGACTGCAGGAATAACAAATTATTTTTACAATTATTATTATTGAATTTAATGCCCACTTGGTGAGATATAATTCATACCTGATACTGTTAAGAGGACCAAGATCACAAGACTAAATTGTCATGAGCCAACGCGAAAGCCTACTACTGCTTTTCTATTAAACAAACATACTAATATATTCTCCTAATGATACTTTTCCATATACATAGACCAATGACTCATTCAGCCCTCAGGAGAGAAGTTTCTTTTTATAGCAGATGACAACTAACACAAAGAACAACCACTGGAAAACATGTAGAGAGTGAGAAATTTTTAAGTTTTTAGTCCTGAATAAGGTACCTTTAATACACTGTTGTCCACAAGCTTGGGGACCTATGTGAAAGAGGACACAGAAAGATTGTAGGAAGCAGAGCTGGTGGATGATTTTACATAAAAGGCATTTTCTGGACAGAATGGGTAGATGTACATATGAACTCACTGAGACTGTGACAGTGTAAACAAGAGCTGCACATGTGCAAGCCAGACAAAATCCAGCATAAAGGAAAGGGGGTGGACATAATGTTCCAACCTCTGCCAAAAGCTATTGGCAATAATAGCTGCTGGAAAAGGGAAAATCATTTCTTCAATGACATGACAATGGATATATCAACCATAGAACAGACCCCATGCTTCAGAAATCAGCACAAATCAGTCTCCACAATTTTTCATTATCTTTTACCTTTTTATTCTTTTTCATTTCTTTCTTTCTTTTATTAATAGATCAATAACATATATGTGGGTGGATACAAGGAGATGTGAATGCAGTTGGGATACAGAAAAGCATATACTGAAAAATATACCAAATTCTCAATGATTAATTTTAAAACTAAGAATAAAAAATATAAAGGAAGGAAAGAAAATACATTAAAGTAAAAAAAGGAGGTCATTTCTTCATTTTTGAAAAGCCTAGGCAAATAATTTGTGCATGTAAGTGACTAACCAATACCTGGTCAGAATAAGAGTTTTTCATCACTTTAGAGGAAGACATCTAAAATCATATAATTTCAGATTTTTGATCAGTAGTTATTTCATGTCTGATGGCAAGTGTGCTCTGCTTTACTTTAAAGCATTGAAACCCTTCCTTCATCTTTGTCAAGTTTAAGGAAAAGAAAACTTTCAAATGTAGGCCATTCTACCGTAGTCTCATTCAAGAGGTCACTCTACCCCTGTGTACAGTAAGTAATTGGATCAAGCACTTCAGTGCATGGCCAGTACTTAATCACTGTCATTTAGCCTCGCAATTTGTCAATTTATCTTACTCATTCAATTTCCCTTTGACAAGAGATAGTATGATTATCCAAGAGCCTGCTTTCTGCCATATTTCAGTAACATTGTAGCCAGAAGTGAAGATGGATGAGTTTCCCGGTACTGCCTTTCACATGTTGTCAGTCCTCTGTGCTCTAATGTAGTTTCTCTTCTTCCCTGGTGCATTGCTCTGACCACTTTCACACATTCTTCTGAATCCAATTGTACTCTCTGTACTAATTATTCCCTAATCTAATTATTCAATCAAGATCATGTTCTTCAGATTCTCATCTGTGGACCAAGCTTCCTAATATTTCTCCTTTTAGATCCAGTAGACAATATCATTATTGCAGAGAAGAAGCTTCTGTTTCACTTTTGAATGGGTTCATCATCCTGTACAACTCTTTTGGATATCGCTGTAACTATTGTAAATTTTTGCCTCATGTAACTAACTAAGTCTTGTTTCCTTAAGTATCTTTGCTTGTTTTCAATAATGTTCTTTTCTGGAGTACATAAGGTTTTCATGAATCACAAAGCTAAACACCAAGTTCATCTGCTTAAATCCGGTGCAAGTCCTAACAGTTTTCGAATAACCTTAAGCTACTTCACATAACTCACCTTGCCTAGTAAGTTTACCTGCTGTTTCCCTCATCATGACTATCTCTAGTAAGCATAAAGATACATAACACTCTCTCACACACAGTTCTCTTACTCATATAGCTGCTATCATCACAGTTACTTGAAGTTTCAGGACAACAAAGGATCTTTAAATGATAGAGCACATGCTACTTTTTTGTCTTAAACTTAACTGCAGAACCATCTCACCAGGCTGATGCTACCTTTTTCTGAAGTGACCAAATTTGTATAGAAGCACAAGATCTCTTAGCATTATTTGCATATTTAAACTAGGCATCATACTTTTGGAGAAGTGAAACTTACACCTCTCCTTTCTAATTGAAATGCTTCTTATATTTATTTCATATCTCCACACTCAAACCTGATCAACCTCCTATTGTATTTCATTGTTTTTCTTTGTAACTAGTTCTGGTCATATAACTCAGTTTGGGCTGTTAAATCTCAAGCAAATTGCGCAGGGAGATAATTCATTTGGTAAATTTCTTTCCACACAAGTATTAGGGTCTGAGTTCAATCCCCAGGACCTTTTTAACAAGTAAGTTATGGCATGCTCTTATAATCCTAGTGCTGCTGGGTGGGGCAAACCAGAAGATCCCTAAGGTTCTCCAGCCAGGAATTCATGCTTCCTCAAGAATCCTACCTCCCAGTGTGTGTCAAAAGAAGAAGTATACATCCACTGAGGAAACATACCTAAGGTTCATTGAGCTTCCATATTGTGTATCTGTTGTGTTCATGCGTGTGTGTGTGTAGAAGAAGCTTTATTATACATAGGTGAATATACATTCTCACATGCAGCACACAGACCTGAAAACACACACACACACACACACACACACACACACACACACACAAACACACCACATCAAATGAAATAAAATGAAAATAAGGTAAATAAAATTAAAACACACAGTTCAGTTTTGGGAACGAAACAATTTTCTTTTATTCTAAATGAGATTTGCTGAGAGTTATTGATTTCTTATTCTTCATCTTAGAGTAGGCTTGATTTTAGAGCTGTCATATTCATCTTATAAAGCCTCAGTGATGTCATTCATGAGAGAGAGCTAACCAACTATTTCAAAATTAAGGAAGAAAAATTGCATTTTGGTTTTTGGAGAAATGTATTGAGCACATAACTATTAGCCTTAGGCTTCCTACCACATAAACTATCAATAACGGAAGTGGAATGAGCCAATATCTAGAGAGAATTTTGTAATTGTACTTTATAATGGATACACTTGTTTTGCTAGCCTGGCTCCTTTTAGTATAACAAAACACCTGACAAAGCTAAGTTATTCAAAGAAAAGAGGGTTTCTTTCTTTCTATCTTTCTTTTATTGGCTCACAGTTTTAAAAGTTTCAGCCATTGTTTTATGGACTCATTAGTTTTGAGCCTTTTGCAAGATACCCCACCCAAACCAGAGATTATGGTTGAGAAAAACCTCTCATATTAAAGCCAGTTATTAAAAACTGGAGCCATAACATATTAACTCCCAATAATCTGAAAACTTTAAAGATACCATCATCTGATATTACCACCCGAGGAACCAATTGTTTATCATTTTGACCTTTGGGAAGCAAGGTAAGTTCTAAGATATCACACCAGCCCCCTCTTAAATTGCATATACAGTCAAGTGGAATGCCTCTTCTTCAAGAAATATTAAATAAATTGTGTTCAATAAAAACATAGAATTAATTTTCCAGTTCTGTATATAGTAAAATGAAGAATCATAGTCTCTCCTAAAAATCAATTTGATGCAATATAAAAACTACTTTACTTGCTACTTTAAAACCTAACCTATAATTATATAACACATGATATTAAACTGCCAGTCTAGTTATTAGAATTTAATAATCTATGGGAAAGGAAGTAGAAAAATAATCAAGTTGCTACATAATCCTTACTTAGTAGTACAACTGTATTCAAGTAGGTTGAAACTTATCAACCTCTACTAGAAATAATTATATGTTCATATTTATATTGACTACATGTATGATTAAGTTGCCATGCCTATGTGTCATAGTTTTTATACAATCTTTACCACAAAATTATTTTCAAAGTATCCAGAACTTTATTAGCTCCCAAGCATCAATAAGGAAACATAGTAACAATAGCAAAATTATTGCATATTAAAGTTATCCATATATCATCTTATGTCTTGGCAACTGAGTTATCTCATCTTTGAGAGATTTGGAGATTATTTTTAAACTGCATATCCTCAAAATAAAATATGATGTCAGGAGTAGTAGCTGTAACTATAAAGAGAAAAGTTATATATCACTCATTCATTCATTCATGAAGTAATTTCTAACAAGTTTTCCTACAAACAATCTTAAATTCAATATATGTATAATAAGTATAAATACGAACACAAATGTGTAAAATATATAGAAAACACTTTTAGTAAACGTACCCACATTGTATTAAGATAGCATTTAAGTAAAAAGCATTTCAAAGGTTCAACTGATGGGGGCTGAAGAGATAACAGAGTGATTAAAAACACATGTTGCTTTTGGGGAGGATCTGATTAAGTTCCCAAGAGGACAGAAGAGGGCTTTGGATTGAAATGCATGAGCAAAGGATGTTGAAGGAAGCTGCTTGTTTGTGTTGGCTGACCAGAACCAGAATAACCACACAGAAACTGTATTAGTTAAATTACTGCTTGTGCCATTAGCTCTAGCTTCTTATTGGCTAACTCTTACATATTAATTTAACTCATTTCTCTTAATCTATGTGTCGCCATGTAGCTGTGGCTTACTGGATACAGCATGTGTCTCCAGTGGAGCTACATGGCTTCTCTCTTACTCCACCCTTCTTTCTCCAGCAGTCAGTTTAGTTTTCCCTGCCTCTTTCTATTCCCCAATAGCTCTGCTATAGGCCCAAAGTAGTTCCTTTATTAACCAATGATAATCACAGCATACAGAGGATAATGCCACATCAATACCCTAATCTCAGAATCTACAGATTTGGAATTTTAAAATTTATTTAAGGTTGAGTTGAAAGGCCAGGTGTGATGGCACGTGCCTTTTATCCCAGTACTCACTATGCAGAGGCAGGTCGGAGGATATCTGTGTATTTGAGACCAGCCTCCTCTACATTGTGAGTTCTAGGACAGTTAAAGCTACATATAAAGACCCTGTCTCAAAACAAACAAAATAACAAAAAAAATTGAGAAAATGTCTAAGTTTAATATACAGTATTTATTAGTCCTGGCTTTTTAAGTGCAGAAGTGGTCTAAATAGTTTTGAAATAACTGCCAGATAAGAGAAAGGCCAAAAACCTGCTAGTTATTCAGTCCATGAGGTTGGATGTCTCTGCAGGTCCAATCTGATAGTGTAGAATTGGAGATTCCTGAAGAACCACTGATCTTCACTCTACACTGGAACCAAAATAGTTAGATTTAATACTGGACACAGCAATAGAATAGATGAACTTTCCAACAAAAGTGAGGGCAGGAAGGCAAAAGGCAAAATTTCCC
The DNA here is from genome assembly GCA_004026605.1 of Ondatra zibethicus. Lineage (NCBI taxonomy): Eukaryota > Metazoa > Chordata > Mammalia > Rodentia > Cricetidae > Ondatra > Ondatra zibethicus. Next base: position 97,292 of record PVIU01005769.1, read on the forward strand.
TGTTCCAAGCCTCATTTAGGCTGAAATCAGAAGTTTTGGCCTAAATTCTGAGTGTATCTTTCTGCTGAAAATGAACAGATTAGGACAATGATCCTAAGACCTGTGCACAAGTTTAGACTTCAGTTGATTCCTGATACACAAGTTGACAATGAAAATTATTAATCAAATATACATTTTTAAAAGCCTGAGAAATAATCCACACTGGCTGGTAGAACTTGCTAAGTTATGAAGACAATAAAACAATGTATTGTTAGAAATTACTGGAATTTTTATGAAAATCCTAAAAGATACCATGAATTTGGCAAAGCAGTTTCCATCAACTTCAACAAAGGTCCTTCCCTACACTTACAATTAGAAAGCCTATTTTAAATGTCTTCAACAAAGGTATTTTTTGTTTCACTAAATATTACACATTATTTAATTTAAAAGCTAAAGGGGAGGTATTATCTTAAATTTAAGGGATTTTGATAAATTGTCAAACTGCCTGTCTCTCTGATATCAAAACAGTGTAGCTATGCTTGGCCTTTCTTTCCACAAAGGTGTTAATTAGAGAGAACCAAATATATTTCCAAAGTCACACCTGACTATTTGCATAGCTCCATTGGTGGCACCTGCAAGCCATAATTAACACTATATAGAAAGATAAGATCATTGGTTAGAAGGTCTTGGCAAAAGTTCAGTCTCTATACACAGAGAAAATTTATACACACAGCTGTAACTAAGATGAACAAACACTGAAGTAATAGAAAGTAATTATAGAAAAATCTTTTTTATTAAGCACAGCTGAGTTTCTAAGGAAACAGTCTTTATTTACCATATTATTTTAGGAAAAAAATTAACCTACTACTGGCAAACTCTCATTCATCTGTACTTTCTTTATATATCATTAAAAAGTAAAATATTCCAACATCCATGTGATTTTCATGTACAGAAAACACATTTAGTGAACATTTAGCTTTTGGAAATATGAGGTATTAAAAAAGCAAAAGACACATGGTCAGTCTATCCCTGACAAAGTGCTAACATTTTCTTAGTACTTTCCACTGTATTTTCTACCATATGCTTAGCTAGAAAACACAAAAATCAAAAACACTGCAATTATTATGATATAAAAAAGGGATGAAGGTTTGAAATAAACATTGCAACATCCATCTCAAAATGTTCTAGCAATGCATTGATGTTGTTGATAGTAATAAACATGCAAGACTATCTAACAGGGATGTCCTATTCAGGATCATCTTCTATGAAAGAGCTAACATTTCTGAAGCACTACATATCCTAAATTGATATTCCTCCCTCAGCATAAACACAGTGACAAGAAAAAAATTAGGGAGCTTCAAGCATCAAGCCCTGACTTCAATCCCTTTTATTCCTTCTGTCCTTTTCATGCCCTCCCCTTTCAATCATTCCCTTTCCTCCTTCTGTAAGCCTCTTTCCCTACTTATTTTTTTCCTGTCAGTGTCAAGTCTTGTGTAGTGTGTGGGGTGGTATTAAGAGTGAACAGACCAAATACTTCTGTTAATAGGGTTAGAGTATAACCTTAAAACTTTGGGGTTGAGTAGACAGATTCAAAGTGTGTTTATGCTGAAAATCTATAGTCACTGGTAATGAACACATAGTTATTAAGTCCATTAATCCATTGACATTAATGAAATAAAAGTATTTTACTCAATAATTTTCTCTAGCTGGCCTCAAAGGACAATAGCTCATACTTTGTGTGAAGTATTTTTAAATACCCAGGAAGTTAATAAAATGGGAAAAATTGTCAAAGAAAAGAATAGTTCTATAATTTTTTCTTGATAGTGAGTTGTTCCAGAATAAATCAAGAGAAGTTCAATGTTACTGAAATTTTAGATGAATTCTAGAATTTGGAAAACTATTTTCATATAACATAATTTTGTTTCTAATACTTTAGGGTAACCTAAATGTATATAGATTTTCTCATGGATATCATTAGTTAACATCCTTTATTTGCTCTGATGATATTTGGAACTTCCTTCTATCTACTCACTTGTTCCATTCTACTTTCTTGATCACAATGTATATCTCTCTGTGTTTTAGTGACCAACCTAACTGAGTTTTATCAGTATATGTGACTTTTACCCTTTAAATCATCTAACAAATATTGACTGTCATTGTAGGCAACTTAATTATAATATCCTTGTTTGTAATCACCTTTTCATTTATTGATGCTATTAAAATTCTGTCTGGTAGTTGAAAAATACATAAAGGCGTCATTTTTCTATACCTTTATTGAATTCTTGGACACTATTTTTCATTGAAAATTTGTTTGACAATTTAATGGACATTTGTCTTATAATAGCCTCTTGTAAATTAGAAAGATAATTTTGCCTCCATGTAACAAACAACTATGTATTCTTTTAGAATCTACTGCCCTCCCCAACAATGTCTGAGACAGGCATTATATCTCTACTATAGAAGAATTCCCCTTAAACCCCCACACTCCCTCCTTTACTTACCTTCCCCTCTCCTAATCCATTTAACTGTTCCTGTTACATTATTCCAGTTCCTTCCTATTTTACCACCTAAGTTCTACCTATTACTATTGATTCTCAACAAAATCCATTATTAGTTTGTTTTCTATGGATACTTCAATTTAAATGCTCATGTAACTATTGGAATCTAGGATTTGCATATGAGAGATATCCCATCGCATTTGTCATTCTCGATGCATTAGTTACTTTTCTATAGTTGTGATAAAACTCATGTCAGTGGTAACGTATAGACCAAAATAATGGCTTATTTTGGGAGTACGATTCCCCACACATAAATGTCCACCGTCACTGCAGAGAAACACTACACAGGGCAGTCATGGAGGTAAGAATAGCTGCAAGATCTAGTCTCCTACCGCAAACAGGAAGCAGAGGGAATAAATCGGAAATGGCAGGTGGCCTTTGAAATCCCACAGTTCCTTACCAGTGGCATACTTCCTTCAATAAGACCACATATCCTAAGTCTCCTCAGGTAGCACCAAAAAAAGGGGAGCTAAATATTCAATAGTTTAGAATATGGAATATATCTCATTCAAACCATTATTGTGGATCTAGGTTACCTCACTCTGAATGATTATGTTTTTTTTTGAACTCCTATTTATAAATGTTATGGAATGAAGAAAGAAAGAAAAAAGGAGTGAGAACATGAAATTGATTATCTAGAGTAGAGGGCCATCTGAGTTGAGTTGAGAGAGGTAAATATGTTCAAAATACATTGTGTGGAATTCTTAAATAATTAATAAGAGCATTACTTTAAAAAGATGATTTTTAAAGAAAAGTTTAGACTTGTTTACAACAATAGCAACAGCATAAGTCTAGTAGAAGTATCTCGTATACCTATTATTTCTGCATGCATCCAACATGAAGGTAAAATATGGAACAACATAGATTAAACCATTTACTACGTGTCGACAATACACCATAAGATATATTCATAATTTTTGTCTATTTTCATAAATTTATGATTTGAAATATATTTTCCTATCTCTACATAGTATTAATTAAAATAGGATTTAAGCATACATGTCCATTTTAACTACTGCATTAATATTTTTATGTACCTGAGGAGGAAACAAGTTTATAAAATCTCTGTTTTCTCTCTCTCTCTCTTTCTGTCTCCCTCTCTCTCTCACACAGACACATACACAAACACAAAACCATTGGAAAAAAACATTTATTATCAAGAATGTTGGTCATAGAAACAAAATAATTTCATTTCTTTACAATCCACAGACTATACCTCTAAATGCAAATAAATATCTGTGTGAGATAGCTGAACTCACTTTTATGTCGACTATGTTAATTGAACTTCATTTTGTATCGAAAATTCACGTCAAAATCAACCAATTTATTGTGTATCAACATTTTTTTTTTCATGAGAATGGCAATCAAATTTGCCTCTCCTTGTCTTTTTGAAACTTTTAGGTAAAATTTATGTAATCAACATCATATTGACTTCAAGAATAGAGTTTTAAAAAGCACAATCAAACTATCAAAACTACCAGGAAAATACTAAAGTGTTTTATAATAGAGTACCATGTCACCTCTAAGTGTTGCCTGTAATTTGCCTCACATCTTTATTTAATATAGAAAGAGCTGTGCAGAAGTTTTTATGGGTAAAGACTGTGTATGTTTTTTTAAGGAAAAGAGGGGATCAAGAATCAAGGCAACTTTGAGGTCATGGAAGTAGGGAAGCTGCAAAACAGAAACAATGTATAAGTATATCGTAAGGAATAATTTTACAGAGGTGTATCAGAAAGAAAGATGTAAATATAACTGTTATATTAATTTTATAATATATTTATTTTAGAAATTTCAATAACTTAATGTCCTGTTTACAGAAGGACAATAAACTGTTCAAGACCCAGTACATTCTAGAGCAGAGTTTTCCTTTGCACAAAATGCCCTTCCATATGTCTTCATGTCTTTGCTCTTTGGTCTGGTCTGAGGTATCATTCCTCAGGGAAATGAGCTTATGGAAGAGCTGACATCCTGTTGTACTAATATACATATGTCTTCTCTTTGCATAGAAGACACAGAATAAATTAGAATCAAGTAAGCAGTCTTGTTAATTAGAAGCAGATTAAGGGTCCCCAGAGTCTTCCTATCAAAGCATGTTTTCTTGAAAAGGTTTAGACTCCTTTTCTTCATAAATATTAGAATAAATCCTTATCATTCAGATTTTCTCCTTTTCTTTTTTGCATAGATTCATGATAGTGGGAACCTGGATAGTCCACAGTCTGATCATCAAGCTTCATGACTACATTTCCGTAGTTGACTACCCAAAGCTTTTATTAGATTTCTTTTCCCATGTTAGTTTGCCCCAAGACGCAGTCTTTGAGGTTGTTACAATACTTTTGATGCTCTGAGGATTCAGAATTTTATTTATTTTTGTCAGACAACATAGAAAACACGATGCTGACAAATACATTTGTTTTAGAATAGCAGTATACAGATTTTTCATAATGTTGTGGAAATATTTTGTTTTATTCCCTGCATTATATTTGTATTAGAGCAAATGTCTCTCCAGCATTGGTATAATTGAGAACAGGCTAGCGACTATATGTTAAGTGAATCTCAATTTATATTAATATATTTAGTGTGTACACTTTTAAAACACATAATGGGTAATAGTTTTCTCCAGCTAAATTTTGGTAGGATATAAGAAAATAAATTTTCAGGATGAATTTGGTGTTTCATTAAAATGAAATGTAAAATAAAATGAAAGTAGTACAGAATGGCTAGACAATGCAACCAAACACAAGCAGTAAAATCTGACAAGATATCTTGCATTTTAGGGCCATTCTACTTAAATAGAAATAGATTACAGTTAGCTAAAGAACCTTTTGAGCACAAATATAAATTCATCACCTCTGACTATGACTAATTTCTCTTTAAATTACCTTTTTTTGTCTCTTTAAAATACTTTTAATGTCCTTTTAATTAATTTTTTTCTTCATTTACTTTGAATGATTTAATAATTTTATGGCTCATACATTTTATCTTGAAATATTGAAAATACAGAATATTATGACACTCCATAAAATACATAAATGAAACAATAGTTGAATTAGTGACCTTCCCTTTTAAATTTTATAGCAAACTATGTATTTTTAATCTACAAATAATGACCTTCCCAGTTTAAGGTCATAACAAATACTAAGAGGAAATAAGGGAAATTTAGAAGGAGATGAAATAGAACAAATATTTGTCAAGGAAATAAAATCAATTTGATTGAGGATAAATGGCCATATGAACTTCCAAGTAATAACAGAAAGGAGAATTAATATTGTATAGTCTATTGCATGATTAATATTTTGTACCAGTAAAAAGTAAAAAAAAAAAAAAAAAACTTTACCATGCTTGCCATAGTTCAAAAAGCCTTCTGAAATTAACATGATATCAAATTAATAGAACACAAATGTAGATCTTGTATTAGAATGGGGATCCTTACTGGACAATTAGCAATGGCAGTGTTATTGGGGAAAGGTCTTCAGGAACCTGATAGCAGTAAATACATTGGATTAGTTAACAATTTACTGTCTAGAAGAACAGAATGATGAACTAAACATATTTTTCTGAAAAGAGAATCATTGTGGGATTTTGAGCAGCAAAATGTCCATAATTTATTGAGCTTTGCACATGAAAATAAAGCTGCCAAATAGTATCAGCAGGATTGACCATGAAATACAAGAAACAGTGTTGTTAGGTTAGATTCCAGTTTCCCAAGATTTATACACCTCTGATATGAACTTTATTACTCAAAGGTAGCCCATTTGTGGCTAACCTGAATATACTAACCACCAAAAGTAACTATTGTGCTAGTGTTCAATCAAGTAACTCTGCTTGTACATACCTCAATGATTTTAATTAACAAATTTATATTCTGATAATAATTCAGCCAATTATTGTATTGAGTAACTCATTCCTCTTAATCATTCTTAACTGGATATTTTTGTCCCAGTATTAAGGCCCTATAAAATAATGTTATTTTTTATGGAAATGAAATCTATGCAGCTACTGTTTTGATAAATGATAATTATTCTAGAACGGGAAAGCAGGATGGAACTGCACTCCATAATTCACCCTGAGAAGCCACACAGATGAATTATTGAGTGTTAAGTAGAAATACCTTTACTCTACTATGTTATGGGAGAACAAGAAAAGTAAACAAGAGAATAAATACACAGAGAAAGTAATTTTTTTAAAAAAAAAAGTCTGAAAATAAATGAGTCATATTCATCAGTTACTCCAGTTCAGAGAACTAAAAATATAAAATACAGCACTCTCATGTATGCTAGAGAGCATCTAATATCTAATTACAATGGATGCTCTGAAAACCTCTAAAGATAAAGATTCTGATCATCCTTAGCCATCACAATAAAGTGATACTTACACAGCAATGCTGTAATGGTATTCAAAGCATAGTATCCACAGGCAGATAATAGAAATGAAAAGACAGGAAGAAAGTTTTGCAGCTTAATTTCATTCCTTACTTTAGCATTGTGTATTTAAAGGAAAATGCAGCAGCATGAAAATTTAATTTCTTCTTAGAAAATAATTAGAAAAATTCTATAATTCAACTCTTTATATATCAAGTTAACCAAAGATATTTAATATTCTAAATATTAACTTCTCATTCATTCAAAAATTATCAGTTTATTATTAACAATATTACGGGAATAAACCATAGTACAATATACAGTTCAGGATCTAACAAAAAAATCAAACTTCTGATTTACCTTAGAAATAATCAAATTATTTAATAAAGTTTTATATAATTTCATAAAGAGCATCAGTGTTTTTGCCTTTTTGCAAAAGTTTCAGTTGTAAAAGGGAAAATGGCAGAAGAAACTTATGACTGAATAATTTTATGATATGTCTTTAGCTGTGAAGTGACAGTAATTAAACATAGGAAGATTGTATGAGAAAGGGCAATGCAAGGTCTGTTTATGTCAACTCAAACTGTACTATTTAAAGGAATTTATTGAGTTTCACATTCAACTGCAGGTCCTGATATAGTCTTCTGTTAAGATCTTTCACTTTATTCTGTAAATTAATCTTTCAAAAAATTAAATGCTGATTTATAAAGGTTTATTTAAATAAATCAACCTTTAATACAAAAGTTTATAAACATTGGTTTATAAGTCTGATTAAAATAGAGCTCTTGCACACAGAACTTTTCTTAATATGTGTCGTTTTTAATTTAGCTATTTTTAAATAAAATATAAACTCTTGAAAGCTAGAACAGTTTTGTCTCTTTGTACCTATAATCCCCCCATTATTTATATATTCAAAACACAATTATTCTTAAAAGTAGTGTTGATAGCATGTTACTTAATTGCTTTGATTTTAAGCTCATAAACCCTGAGCTAATTACTATATTTTAATCTTCAAAGCATTGTATAAGTAACTGTTTATCTAATTCTGTTTTTGAATGTTGGTATCTGAATTCTGGTTAGTGATTTTTGCTTTGTATGATCTTGATTAAATAATCCTACCTTGTACTTTCCTTTTTTTCCCCAGACAAAATAAGATAGAAATTGAGACTATCAAACATTTTGGAGGGCTTATATGAACTAAATTATATCACATATTGAAATATGAAGATATTCTATTTAGATTACAGAAGATGGGAGTAATTTGATTTCTCTTACATGTGGTATGTGCATGTTTGTCATGTAAATGTAATGTTACTACTATATTTTTAAAGTTTTACCTGGCTAATTCCAATTGCATTTAAAAATCTGCTATTATAAATCTCAGCTAAATTCTGTAACTAAACAAAGTCAAACAATATTTCAACTGTGGACAGTTGTTTCAGAGTGTATTATACTTATGAAATATAGTCCTTAAAGTGTACGTCATTTCATGACATTTTACTAATATATTTAAGTGCTGACATTTCATTGTTAACAATATCTGTGTAGCACTTTTATGAGTTAAAATTCTGTACTTATTAAACACAGTCTAACTTCTTGATCAGTTAAATATAGTTTACAAATGATTGAATTTATATATAGCAGACTCACAAGTGTGTCGGAATTGAAAAAGAAAGACAGAATAAACTCCTTTACAAGCTTCCTTCTTTCCTTATATTATATATTTAAAGGATCAATGTCACACTTCATTTCACAAAATTTAATTCTTCTTTAGAAACACAATTGAAGAATTGTTGTTATTCAATTTTTAATTTTTCCTAAACTCGTTGACCCAATAAATACATCTATGCTTCTAAAGATTATATACTCATTCTTTCAGTAAGTAATTGTTTAATGATTATATTCTAGGAAACTTAAAATGGTGAAAACAATGGAAATACTACTGAAGACCCCTGAGAGTAAGTTATTCATTTATTCTGAAGCTGAATATTTGTGAATATTTTTTTAAACAAAAGAGCAACTCTCTCCCTTGTCAACTTGACAGTCAAGCATATTACTTCTAAGCCATATACTTACAATCCTTGTCTCTATAGTCCCAAGACCATGCTACAATGCTAAATGCATTCATTTTAGCCCTCCTTTAAAATCACTACAGTTAACAACATTTCACATTCTTAAAGATTCAATATTTTCTAACTGTGATAAATTATAAATGGAAAGAAAGGCTATATACCTATCCAACATAATAGCTAAGCAAACATTCTTAATCCAAGAAGGAAGAAGCAGAAAGAAAAAAAAGGCAAGGCCTAAGTTCAGTGGAAAGTAACCAAATTCTGCATCTCCATGTTTAACACTGGGGGCTAGTAATCAACTTGGCTAGACTATGAAAGTGTAGGTATTTAGGTATTTCAACTCTTTTAGCCCTTCCACCTACATCATGTATATCTCCTCTAGTGGCTGATTCCACTTAATGATGGCAGATGATCAATGGTAAATATTTTACTGGTTCTGGCATTTATAATTGCCTGGAGTGCACATGACAACATGGGCTCATCTTCTCAGCTTGATACAATGGCATTTTCGTTCCTTGCAATGACTCTAAAACCCCTCACTATGCTGGAAGTCAGTTATTTTCAAAAACTGGAACAAGATTAAAGGATACAGTTGATCTTTCATCCATCACATCCCCAAATAAAATAACAGTACAAATATCTACTGTCAGTTAGAGTTATCATGGTCCTTCTAAACCACAACTACTACAACTTCTATGTGATGATCCTATCAGTTTCTACTTTTTCTCTTCTAATTATATTTATTTTTATTTTATGTATGAATGCTCTGCTTGCATACCTGAATGACAGGTCAGGGCATCAGATCCTATTTTATATGGTTGTGTGCCACCATGTAGTTGTTAGAAACTGAATTCAGAACCTTGGAAGAAAACCAGTGGTCTTAACCACTGAGTCTTCTCTCCATCCCCGGACACTGCTCTTTTAAATGAACTCAAAACTTTGAAATATGGTACCTCAAGGGGTGTGATTTCGCACTATAGACATCTTCATTATCCAGTGCACCTTTAAAAGGTTTCTTCTGGCAGTACAGATCTCTTTAACTGCTCTCCGAGCCCTGGCCTGAAGGTTCTTCTGTCTCCATTTTTTCTCTACCTAACAAATTAGACCATTACCTTGAAATTCAATATCGTTCAGGTGATATGAAATGGCCAGAATGATGCCAAAATATCACATAAACAAATAGCCCCTAGTCCAGTTCCTAATGGAATCCCGTTTCCTTCAGAAATTTTATGAGACATGAATCCACATCCATATTTCTCTTAACATGTTTTTCTTCTAAACTCCCAATAAAATCATTCATAATATGCTGTGAAGCACAACTAATAAAACCTCAGGGTCAGAAATTAGGGTCCAACCTGAAGACCTGAAATCAAGTAGCCAGCTACTGGCTTTTACCTTGACCTCAGTCTGAAATGGTAATCCTGCCTCCAGGAATCTCAGAATGAGACTGTCCCAAAGCTGTCTCTCCCCATTTTATTCCTTTCTAGGGCTGGGATTAAAGGCGTGCACCACTGGGAATAGAGACATGCACCACCCAATTTCTATGTCAACTAGTGTGGCTGGCTACTGGGATTAAAGGTGTGTCATTGTGGTTACTAGGTTTAAAGGTGTGTGTTACCATAATCTAGTCTGTAAGGCTGACCAGTGGAACTGTTTTACTCTCAGATCTTCAGGCATACTTTATTCATTAAAATACAATTGAAACACCACTGTAACTCTGCTTACAAAATTTAAAGGTTTAAAATTTACTATCTTGTCTCTAAATGTTGAAAGTTTTTTTCTTTAACTTTTATTGATTCTTTGTGTATTTCATATCATTAATCCCAATCAACATAGTCTAAGTACAGATGTCACCATGGGGCTCAGTGATACCACAGGCCATAGAGATCATTATGGCCCTGACAGTAGCTTGGCCCTTGGACATGAGGCTCACCAGACCATGGCATCTATAGGGTCCTTGGTGGTAATAGGAGCCCAGGACATAACCCTAGACACCAGACGCTGAAGGGCTGTGGACCCATACATGGCCTTAAGCAGTGGTCAGGGCCCAGATGTTTCTATGTCCCTAAATGGTAAGACAGACTATCCAGATCAGCATGGTCTTGAAGCAGCATGGCCTCAGCAAGACTCAGTCTTAGTTGGCTGACCAGACAGTGGTCATCCACATGGCCCTCGGTGTTAACAGGATCCACAGCTACCATCTCAGACCCTGGCTACTGTAGAGCCACAGACATCAACATGCCCCTCAGCAGTAAACCTGACCCAAATGACACGATGGCCCCGGGTGACAGCAAGGCCATTCAGATCAGCATGACCATCGTTGCAGCATGCCCAACAGACACCCTCATGGCCAAAGTTAAGGTCTAGACTCTGACATTTTTGTGGTCTTTGGTTGCAAAATGGACCGTGGACATCAATACAGACCTTGACTGCTGTAGGAACACTGACCCAGACATGATCCTTGGCATCAGTCTAGACCTAGAAGAAACCACATCCCCAGGGGGCAGTGCAGGCTATTCTTATTAGCATAGCCCCATATTTCAACCAGGGCTCTGCAGGGCCCTCAGTGTCAACAGGAGCCAGAAGGAGCCAGCCCCCTTGCTTAAGGTCTTTGGAATGAGACTTGACCCTTGACAATAGTTCAGGTCCACGCATCATCCTGACGCTAGTGCCTAACAGACCATTCATGTCAGCCAGTTCCTCACAGTCATTTCTTCAGGTCTGTCTCTCTCCCCAGCCAATGATCCATTCTACAACACTCTTTTTTCCATTTCCCCACCAGGTACTCTTACCATAATGGTGCCAGACACCCAGTGCCAGGTGCACTGGTTAGGCTCCGGGTTGAGTCACTGTGTAGGACTTGGCTGAGTTCTCACAGCAGTCTTTTGGAGAGCAGTTGCTTTCCAAAAACTTTCTGCAAAAAGCCATTGCTTAAAACAATATCTCTAACTTCCTAACTCATCTTCTCCCACCTTCTGCTCTTCACCTGCACCTTGGGGGCTCAATCCATTGCTCTGATGTGAATGTGGGTCTCTGTCTCTATCTCCATCCATCGGATGAAATTTCTCCCACCTCTATCCCCGCCCCTGGCTTCCAACTTTTGCTTGATGATCCTGTTTGCTTCCAACTTCCAGGAGGTT